>VWPW01005315.1:6866-164796 GCA_013389825.1 Crypturellus undulatus | reverse complement strand
CCTTGGCTGTGTGGTACTGTTTGCCGTATCTATGTGATGTTCCCCGTCCCCCCTCTCGTCTAGTTTAAAGCCCTCCTAACCAGGTTGGCCAGCCTTTTGGCAAGGAGACGTGTGCCCCTCTTGCTTAGATGGTACCCATCAGTCCCCACTAGCTGGTGCTCGTAAAACAGAGTCCCATGATCATAGAAACCAAAACCCTGTTGCCAAGAAGAGAAGATTGAGAAGAGATCTGATCAACGTGTACAAGTATCTGAGGGGTGAATGTAGGGAGGATGGGGCCAAACTCTTCTTTGTGGTGGCCAGAGACAGGACAAGGGATAACAGGTACAAGCTGAAACCCAGGCAGTTCCATCTCCATGTGAGGAGAACTTCTTTGAACAGAACTTCTTTCATGTGACAGGGACAGAACCCTGGCACAGGCTGCCCAGAGAGGCTGTGGAAGCTCGTTCTCTGGCGATCTTCCAAGCCGCCTGGATGCCACCCTGTGCCCCGTGCTCTGGGTGTCCCTGCTGGAGCAGGGGGGTTGGACTAGATGATCTCTAGGGATCCCTTCCCACTTTAACCATTCTTTGATTCTGTGATTATGGTTGGAAAAGACCTTTAAGATCATCGAGTCCAACCATGAGCCCTTCAACACCATTCCTGCTAAACCATGTCCCTAGGACCTCAACTAAACTTTTCTTGAACACTGCTAGGGACGGTGACTCCACCGCTGCCCTAGGCAGCTGTTTCCTTGACTACTCTTTCTGTGTAGAAGTTCTTCCTGATGTCTAACCTGAACATTCCCTGATGCAGCTTGAGGCCACTTCCTCCTGTCCTGTTTTTGGTAGTTATTCTGGAGAAGAGATCAACTCTTACCTCACTACAACCTCCTTCCAGGTAGTTGTAGAGAGTGATAAGGTCTCCCCAGAGCCTCCTCCTCTCCAGACTAAATGACCCGGCTGCTTCGGCTGCTCCTCGTAAGCTCTGTGCTCCAGCCCCTTCAGCAACTTCCCTGTCCTCTCTGGACACGCTCCAGCACCTCAGTGTCCTCCTTGTAGTGAGGGGCCCAAAACTAAGCACAGTGCTCAAGGGGCGGCATTGGCAGTGCTGAGCTTAGGGGAATGATTCCTTCCCTGTTCCTTCTGGCTACATTGCTCCTGACACCAGCCAGGAGGCCCTTGGCCTTCCTGGCCACCTGGGCTCACTGCTGCCTCGTGTTCAGCTGGCTGTAGACCAACACCCTAAACTGCTAGGGCCCAAACAACTGGCCCGAGTCGGGGTTGATTTACAAATGAATATAGCACTGGCTTTGTAGAAGTATACAAAACTCTTCTGCAGAGCTTCTTATGGCTAACTTGCAAGTAGGCCTGCCAGAATGTTTATGCTAACCTGCACGTAGGCTTATTAAACTGTAACTTTTGTAGGCTCTTGTGGAGCTGTTTTTGACCTTTAAGGGAATCTTCCAATTCGAGTCCTGGGCTCTGGCCAAGTCCTCATCCCAGATGATAGGGAAAATGCAACTTATCGTGATTTGCTGGTTTGGTTCTATAAAAGCTGGACCCTCTTGCTACGACTTTGGAGACCTCACTTACAGGTGGACACGTCACGTAAGATCTCCCAATTGCCAGGAAAGTTCTCCAAATCCTTGCCGCAACAGTGGCTCTCCAGCGATTGCGGATCTGAATGATGGTAATGTATTTAGGTAATTGGTGATGTATCTTTTTCTTAATCACTATTCTCTTTCTCGTATAGTAATGACTAGGTGTATTATCTTGCTTTATTTTGTCCTTGCTTAGGTGTATTATCTTGCTTTATTTTGTCCTTGCTTACTACCAAGCACGTAGTAAGCTTATGTTTTTGTCAAATGTATCATTCTGTATTACCTTAATATTAATAGTGAAATCAGACCTTTCTTTCCTTTGCTGTCTGGTTCTTTCCATCGCTCCCTCCCATCCCCATCAACTGGTAAAACATACCCCCAGGTCCTTTTCTGTCATGCAGCTCTCCAGCCTCTCTGCCCCAAGTCTGTAGAACTGCATGGGGTTGTTGTGACCCAAGTGCAAGACCCAGTACTTGACCTTGTTGAACCTTGTACACTTGGTCTCAGCCCATCAATCCAGCCTGCCCTGATCCCTCTGTAGAGACTTCCTACCCTCAAGTAGATCAACTGTTCCAGCTTGGTGTTATCTGCAAATTTCATCCAGCTCGTGGATAAAGATATTAAAGAGAACTGGCCCCAACAGTGGCCCTGGGGAACACCACTTGTGATCTGTCACCAACTGGATTTAACTCCATTCACCACCACTGTCTGGGCCCGGCCATCCGGCCACTTCTTCACCCAGCGAAGAGGATACCTGTCTAAGCCATGAGCTGCCAGCTTCTCCAGGAGAAGGCAGTGGGAGACTGTGTCTAAGGCCTTGCTGAAGGCTAAGTAGGAAAAGTCCACAGCTTTTCCATCATCCACTAGGATGATGGAAGAAGATGCTTTTTTAAAAAAATATATTGTTTGGGTTGCCTATTCCCTTACACCCTGACCCAAAGGATTTACAGGTGTCATCACCTGGCAGATGGGGAAGAAATGTTCATATGGTGCATTTTTTGCATTTTCCCCCACCCCATGCTGAAACGGACCAGCATGTGCTGTGGGCTCTTCAAGCTGTTCTAAGTGGTAAAATCATCATTTTTCTCACCTTAAGCTATTACTAAAGCAAAAATGCCCATTAAGTCTGATTTGTATGCATGTGCATCCCAGCAGGCAGTAGCAGGGATCACACTGTCTGAACTCTCCAGGCCTCCAGTTTGAGACCTTGTATTAATCTTCCAATTGTACCTTTTGCTAAGCTCCCCCTGGCCATTGGAAACCACAGCCTGCCCTTGCGACATGAGACCCTCCTCCAGGTGATGAGCTGCACAGCCTCTCAGCGCCCAGTAATGGGGTTTAGCCTTGGGTGAGGGCTTTTCTTCTTTTTACTTTTTTGTTTTTCTCCATAAATCAAGCTTCTGCAGCACTTCAGCACCTCTCCCATCCCCAAATAACTTGCATCTATTGAAGATGACAGAAAAACTTGGCTGCGGCGTGATAAATAATAAATGTTTTTAGCAGAGGGCAGATCAAAAAAGTAAAGGATTGGGAATTGCCAAGTATTGCCTCCCCAGGGGAAAAAACTCCCTATGTAGGACAGCCTCCTCTTCCTTCTCCTCATCCATCCATCCTTCCTTCGGCCAGTACCCTGGCGCTGCATCCCAGGCTGCCATGAGTGCCTCTGCCTTACCGTCGGCTCTAACCCAGCTGTTGCAGTCTGCAAACAGCTTCTTTCATCTCCTCTTGAAATGCCAGCAAGAGAGGGAGGGGGGAAAAAAGAATTGTAGTCTTGCAGCAGAGATTTCATTTGATAAATAATGTATATAGAGTTTGCAGTAATAACTGCCTTTTTCCAGTGTGGCCAGCTAGGCTGGATTTTGACACATCCTGGATATATTTCTTGCTGGCAGTGAATGAAATGACTGGTGTTATGAAAGGAAAAGCAGGCTGTTAACAGCCCCTGTTGTGTCAGATAGGTTAACCTGGTTTTTCTTCTTTTTTTTTCCCTTGCTTGAGATGAGTGTACATGTGCAGAGAGAGGAGAAGCAGCAGAGGGAATGCAGAGCTGCTCCAGGGATGCGGGGCTAAGCACTCGGGAAAGCTCCTGAGGTTCATGCATGCTGCCAATGCCGGGTTGGGAGGAGAAGTGTGGAAGATGGGGCACCAGCTGAATTACCCCTAATTTATACCTGCGTAGCACCAAGAGCAGAGATTCTGCTTTGTGAACCCATCCTGATGATATAATAGGGTGAATCAAGGGCGAGGACTCTTCTTCTCCCCTTTCCCCCCTTCTCCAAATTTCTGTTTCATTGGCTCTGAGCAGTGCATGTCACGGTGGGGGCCCGCCACAAAGTCACTTTGGTCCCTTCTTCTCTGTCTTTTGACATCTCAGACTACGAAGGTGAGAGAATGGGATATGCATGTGTGAGAGTGGATCTCTTCACCTGTACCTACTCCCATATCAAGTTTCATAAAATTGTTAAATGTTTCACAGTAAAACATCAAACATCTGGGCATTGCAGCACCAGCAGAAGATATCATGGTAGAGATGCTCCATCTGCCATCTTTGTGGCCAGGTGGGGTGGAAGGACTGAGGCTGGGAGCATTCACAGACATGCTGAGGCTGCAAAGGGGACAACTGACGCTTTTGACTTTTGCATGCTTACCTGTGAAGCTTCAGAGATGTAAATTAATGGTAGCTTTTGCTAGAATGCTAGAGCACCTTCACACCCTGTACTCTGCTCAGCGTGGCACAAGGAGCTGCCAGGAGCCACCTCCGTGGAGTGACACCAGAGAAGCTGTGTGCTGCCCCATCTGGACTGGAGGCTGGGTGTGACAGTTGGTTCTTTGTGCTGATGAGCTTAAAAACTATTTTCACAACAAATGAAGAGAAAAAAAAAACAAAATGTGGGACGGGTTGTTGTTCAAGGGAGAATAAGGCAAGACTCCAAATCCTTGATTGTTTCAGGGGCTCATTTCTGCATACTAGAAGAACAGAAAGGAGAACAAGGAGGTTGGGAGGAAAATGTGGTTTTATAGACCTTTGCATGCTCTGTCCATCTAGAAGGCCTTGAAGGCCATCTTGACTCAGGAGCCACTGGCCACCTCACAGATACCAAAGGGGGTTGGAAAAGGGATGAGGCTAATTTGGGTTTTCAAACTTTCCGATTATTTCAGGTTACCTTGCACTGCCTGCTGGGGAATCTGTCACTGGCACATTTGTGACTGGATGACTGCAAAGTTGGGGTTGCATGGGCTGAAATTCAATGCTGCCTTTTATTACAGAAAGAGAAGAGAAAGGAAGAAAAGAGAAGAAAAGACCTCCTTCATGTAAAGTATAAAATGGCTTTAGTCAAGGTATGCTAAAACGATCTTTAATAATTTTTATGGCCGCCTACAGCCTTTACAACAGAGGAATTTGGTCAAAAATGTATTTGCTTCTCTTCATATTTGGAGGGAAGTTTAGGCTACTATATTATTGACAGTGCATGGGAAAACCAATGCATCTTTCTAAGTTTTACAATACTGTGTAAGATCTGGAAATGACCTCAGTGCTTTTACTGTGGAGAAAAAATTCTCAGCCAGAGGAAATAGCTCCAGTTGGTGGAGTGATGTAGATTTGCACCAGCTGAAGATCCAGTCAGGATGAGATTTTATTGCCTTATAATAGGTAACTAT
This sequence comes from Crypturellus undulatus, assembly GCA_013389825.1. Lineage (NCBI taxonomy): Eukaryota > Metazoa > Chordata > Aves > Tinamiformes > Tinamidae > Crypturellus > Crypturellus undulatus. The sequence continues at coordinate 159,554 of VWPW01005315.1, read as the reverse complement.
GTCATTAAAGAGTGGCTATAAGTACATAACATCATCTCATCAAACCTGGAGCTGGTTTGGGGAGCAGAAGATTGGAAGCAAGCCTGTTGTGTTATTTTGTTAAGCTGAAGGTTGATTTTTCTCACTTAAATTCTCCCACAAGTATTGTGAGCATTGAGGTGAGAGAGTGCACCAAAAACACTTAAAATCATTTTTAATGTTTTTTTTTTCTCTTTTTTAATGCTGAAAAACTCAGTGGGAATGTAATATTCGGGATGAAAAAGATCCCTTTGCCCTACCATAGACACAGATATGATATGGCCTCTTCTGTGGATAGATCGAGGTCCTTCTTCATGTGAATGGGGTCCCCTCCTCCCTCATTTCCCAATGTCTATTGGCACATATGCACAGTCCATGGTGCTATGAGGATGCTTTTTCAGAGCCTCATGTTTCTAAGGGTTGAAGGACCTTAAAATTCCTAGGCTAGAATTAATCACAATCAGTTAAAACACTTGCTTGCCTGTCTTTGCTGCCTTTCTTCGCTTTTGATCTAATGGAGAGGTAAATAATGATAAATAACACACTGTGGCTTTCTGAGTAGGGTTTCCTGAACTGAAAAATGAGATCACTTGGACAGCGATTGCAGCACTGTGGGAAAATGGGGAAATAGCCAAAAATATTTCCAGTTGGAGTGCAGTAATTTGAAAGCCAGGGATTAATGTTTTTCATCTTTTTTCAGCAGAAACTGTTGAGCAACCTCCCCTTGATTGCAACTGGGAGCAGGATGGGACCGTTAAATTAGGCAGACTCAAGGCACTAGCTGAGGTGGATGTTGATCCTTTTCACACACCTTGAATATTACAGAAAGGGTGGTGCTCGGAGTAGGAGAGACATTTTAGTAAGTAGTTGTACCCCAAGGCAGGTGCTCAGCTTGTAAATGCTGGAAGGATATACCATATTGGCCCTGCAAGACAATTTCTGAGAACAAGATTGTCACTTTTTAAGACTCTCTGGTCTGCTCCGATCTGAGGGTGCATGGTCAGAGCAGGGCAGTCGTAGTGGTTAGCTGCTGTGAAGGACAGACCTACTGACTTTTCAGAGCAACCTTGAGAGAATAAAGACGAAAAGGTAACACCCCATGCATTCTCCGCACAGGTATAATGCTGTCCTTGGTTGGATTTTGCTCTATGGTTACGTCACTGTGAAGCTTTCAAGCAGGCTTACGTTCTGACACAGCTAATTCAATTTCCAAATGATTATTTTATTTCTGACCTTGTCCTGTGGGATGTATTTCATACATGTGATGTGTCTGAGTGAAGAGAAGATGGAAAGGGACAGCAGTACTCAAGCATTTAACTAACATCTTGACCCTAGTCCTTGCTGTCTTGTGTTGGATCCCTCCTTCTGCTGTCCTTGCCCTGTTGAAAAATGTGGATAATAGAGCTATCTCCCTATAAAATGCTGCAATTTATGGATGACAGTATAATGAATGAGCTGGTAGAAATTCACTTCTGTGCAGAAGTACCAGTCTAATTTTCCACTTTACATGGATATTTAATAACTTGACATCCTTTACTCTGGCTCTGAGTATGGAATACTTCTGAATACAAGTCCAAAACGCTCTACTAATGCACATATGAGATATGAAAGCCCCAAACCCTCTAATAGACCCCTTTAGACACTTGGTTAGGTAGGCAGGTAACAGGAAGGATTACCTTGCCAAGCTATCTAAAAAAGTTCATTTTACAATCAGATCTGAAACTTGGGTAGATTCTCCTCCTACCCCAACTGGCCTTGCCCAGCTCTAACATGTTGTTTAGTCGGTCTCTAAGGGATAATACTGAATGATGGTGTCAATGATACTGCTGCTGCTTTTATATGTAATGCAGGGTAAGTGGGAGAATGTTCTCTTAATGCAGAAGTTTTCTGGAAGATCAATAGCATCTTAACAGGTATTTTTACCTAATATTTAGTTTTGTAGGCCTTTGTCATAAAAAAAACTACTTTTCATACAGCAGAAGGATGTGACAGGCTCTGAGTTCTGGGCTTTTAGCACAAATTGCCTCCCCCAGACAGTGCTGTTGGAGACAGAATCACATGGCTAGGGGCAGGGAGCAAGCCAGGATTGCTGTTAATCCTCTCAGACCTTCACCCACAGATGGAAAGCAATACTTGGACGAACAGGAGAAATGAGAGCATATATTTCTTGGATGTGGTTGCAGAATTTGGGAGGGGGGTTAGAAAGGAGGAATGATGTGCTAGAGGAGGGCTCATCTTCAGATAAGCCCTGAAGTTGCAGGGGCTGGGGGTCACTTGGAGAGGGAAAGGGATCCTAGGAAAATGATGGAGAAGAGCACAAGACCTCCAGGTGGCAACGTGGAGACAGATATTCTGCAACTGCGTGAGATGGTGATAGCTTTATCTGTAGCAGAGGCTCAGTGTTGTCCCCCCTCTCAGACTTCCAGTGGAGATGTGGGAGGTGTTCCCTGGAAATGCTCTGCCGCTTGCACTGACACCATAAAATCAGGGTTGAGCTAGGAGAGCTGGCGTTCAGCCTGCCCGTTCCCGTGTCTGGCCATGCTGAACTGCCTGCGACATGCCTTGCTGAGGCCATGTCCCTCAATGCTGCTTACAGATTCTCTGATAGGGGGTTTTCTGAGTGCAAAGTATTATAATCACTCTAATATATGATTATGCTCCTGACAGGAGATCTAGTCTCCTAGATATACTCCTGCCTCGGCTATTACGGAGAAATGGAAGAATGCCTGTCATAGGCAGAGCTGATAATTGTTTTGAAATTTAGCCTTCTGCCTGCGCTTTTCTTTCCGAGGCTGCTGCAGTTCTCCCGGGTAGGGCAGTAGCAGCCCTAAATAATTAGGACAGCTAATCAGCACCTCTAAGTCAGTGTGGCTTTGCTGATTCCTGCTTTCATTTATGTCAGCCAAGGTCAGGAGCAGAGTGTCCTTGGCAGGGGTGGGTGAATATAGTGGTTGTGTTTAGGGAAGAGCTGGGCAGATGGAGAAACAGGTAAGAGGGACAAGGTTTTATTTTCTTGGGCATATTGTGCTTCCAGAAGAAACATCTGCAATAAGCCAGGTTGGGGTTGTGGGAATGATGCCTTGCACTGCTCCTAAGCTCCATTGGGAGTGTTCCTTTCTGGGAGCAATACTAGGGGCCAGAGAAATGTGGATGAACCTTGCAGTGATGTTCCTGTCTTGTTCCAGCATTTTTCAAGTGTGGTAGGTGGCCTTTGGGAAGAGCAAATGTGGACTGTCTGAGAGCCTTGGAGGACACAGACACAAGGCATCAATCTGTTGTGCCTGAGGTCTGGTGCTCTGAAGTTCGGATCTGCTTGTCTCACTCTTCTACTGTGCTTTCTCCTTTATAATGTTGAGCCTTGCATGCTTGGCTGCTTTATATATGTGCATATATATATTATATATATATATATATATGTGTGTGTGTGTGTATACCTGTCTTGATCTCTGGTGGAGACTTGTGACTGCAAAGTAGGGATGGTGAATATAGACTAAATAGCTTTAAATAAACCCATCTAATCCTTTTGTTTGGAAGGAATTCAAGTGTTTGTGTATCTTTTTATCTTCCCCTGCTGAGAAGAATGACACTAAAAGCAAAATCCAGTCTTAGGCTCCTTCCTTAGAGACAGTCATCCTCCATGGGAACAGAGGAAATGGGATAGGAAGGTCTCTTCACTTCACCTGTCGTGCTGTCCTGGCTGGGGCCCCTTGGGGTACCAGGTTTTCTGTGGGTGCTTTCGAGGGGTCCTTAGCTCAAAATACAAGTTTGAGTGCCCAGATGAGACCCCTTTCTCAGTGCTGCTTTTGTATCATCTCTGTGTCACTCTGGTAGCTCTAAAACTGCTGGGTACCTTTTGCTGGCTTTCCTTGAGGTGCTGGGAGAGTCCTGCTGGTTTCCCCCAGATACAGGTGCCTCTCAGAATCCAAGATTTGAAATGATGTAGTGAGAAACTTAGGTGATGCTATTCCTTTGCTGAACCCAGGAGGCACTGGTTAAATATATATATAATACATAAAAATATTTTTTAAAAAATCTTGTTTTGAGAGTTTAGTGGTAACATGGTGATTTCTAAAGTCACAAGAACCTACTGTTCGGAGCTGCCATGACTACAGCTGGGATTATCCAGTGAGTTGAAGGATTTTAAAAGAGCCTCCTGAGGGCTGTTTGTTCTTTTTTTTTTTTTTTTTTTCTCCTTTTCCTTTTAGGCCTAAAGCTGCTCTGTTATTTGTTTGCCAATTTTGGCTGAAAACTCCTCCTCTGTGCTCCTTAAATATGAGCTGATTGGGAAGCAAAGAGGGGAGAGGCTCTGAAGAGCTTCCACAGGTGCAGCTGCCTTTTTAGGAATTGTGGTGCGATGCGATGCGATGCGGTGCGGTGCGGTGCAGTGCTGAGTCCCGTGGTGCTCTGCTGCTTTCCTGCTACACAGGCTGGGGTTTTCAGAAGTGGTGGACCCTCTTCCACCACTTCTAATTTACAAGCCACAAAGGCTTGTAAATTAGACAAGCCTTTTCCACGTATATCCTATGATTTTGCTTTTGTTGAAAGTTGGGCTGGAAAGCTCTGAGTGGGGTTGGAGTTGGGAAAAGTCACCTGGTTTCAGCTGGATGCAGTGCTTGGGCAGGGAGGAGCAGTGACCACTGTGGCCATGGGGGCTGGACCCTGGTTGCAAATGCAGCGTGCCTCCAAGTTAACTTTAAACTCTGTCAGCATCTCAACAAATGCCTTTTTTCCTGGCTGGGTGTCATGTTTTGCATCTTTGCTATACGTAAGCCATGGGATAACACTTCTTGATGCAGTTATAAAGCTGATAGTCAGTGCTGACATCCTTGTGTTTTAGAGGAACTTAAGTAATATTACTTCAGTTAATTACTTAAGGCCTTTTGTAACCTCGGAATTCCCACCAAGCACTTGAGTGTACACAGTCTGGGACTTCAAGGTTATGAATCCTGCTCTGAAAAAGCCTGAAAATTGTCTTTTTTTTTCTTTTAATTTATTTTTTATTTTTGGGCTGCTGTGTGAGTCATAGGAGATGCAGGATAGAAGAGGACTTGTTACAGGCCTTTGGAAATGCTGTCAGAGAGACTCAGAGCCAGGAGGGAGAGAAGGTCCTTGCAGCCAGGCAAATGTCCCTCGACTAGAATGGGGCTTGCAATCAGAATGAGACTTAAGAAAACCAAAGTAGGTTTCTCTTCTTGCTTATTGCAATACTACAGTTACTTATTAATGTGTATTTTTTTCCATCCCTCTCTATGGTAGCAAATGCATTGCTTCATGCAGTGAAATGGGTTTCAGTGTCCTTAAATCAAAGGAGTTTTGTGTTGAATTGGCTTAAAAGGAAGAGATGTTTGTTTGAGAAGGCCAACTGTTTTAGTTATGATTGCTGAAGTCAGTGGCATCCACTTCAGACCCACAGGTCTTTAGTTAGGTTCTTGTTAGCATGCATTTTTTTTTCTTCAGTTTCTCTTTTTGGGGAGGAGGGGATAGGTGATGCAAACTCACCTACATTTCATGTTAGTCTTTCTTGGCTTATTAAAAAACCCTCATTCAAACCTTAAATGGGCATAAAAAGCCACTGTCACAGCAGCCCTCTGCCAGCCATAGCTGGACCTTTGCAGAAGGGCACCCTGATACCATGCAGTGTGCAGAAAGATGAAGGAGGAAGAGTGGAGAAAGAAGAGAGATTAAAACAATGTGCAAACCTGTCTGAAATTAACTTAAATCTTTAAAAGATTCTTTAAAGGAAGAATTCTCAGGCCACACCTCCGAATATTTCCCAAACAGAAGAGGTGGGAAGTGGAAGGCAGGTGGCTGGCCACAATCGTGGTAGCTCTGCAGCCTGCTGCCAAGCTCGGCCAGAGACTTCATGTTGGGGAAGCAGCACGCACTTTGCTGCAGAGCAGCTGCTGCGAGCTGGGCTCCTGGGCACAGATAAGTGGCAAAATATATTCCCGTACAGAAAGCCACATGGAGGCTCACAGGTCAGGATTTATGCATGGGGCTCCCAGGGGTGAGCGTGGCCCTAGGGACCTGTCCATGCCTGAGCACCTCCTCTCCGGTTGCATAAGCCCAGCCTTTTCCAGGTGGAATGCAGCTCTGGAGCAGCTCCTCGCTTGTATTACTGAACCATGAACTGGATCATAAAACTGCACTTACTTTGGGGCGTGTGGCTCAAGTGGAAATTTTTTGAATGGGATGAATGGGATTTCCTCTCTTCCATTTCCTCTTTTTTTTCTTTAATTGCAGTCCTTTCATTTGCTGGAGCTGGCAGAAGGGCCTGCAAGCCCTACTGCCGAAGCAAATGCACACGTGCATCTGCACAGGAATCTTGTTACTCCTTCAAAGAAGCCCAGAGCTTTTTCTCTGATTTATTTTTGCCTTCTTCCTGAAAGTATGCAGGGAAACCCATTTGCTGGTAGGATACCTCCAGGAATGGAGCCGTGGAAGACCCTGATGCTAGCTTGTCTGGCAAACCCCAGCCAGCAGCATGCCCATTTTGGGTTCAGTCCAGATGTGGATACCCAGTAAGATTAAAACCTTGCTGGATTGAGACCTGTGGAAACTCTTGCTTTTTGGGTGTGAGGTACCTGAATTTTATTCCAGACTAAATGCCTGGGAATGCCAAGCAGTGCAGAGGCCAGCTCACAAGACTTAGTTGCTTAAAAAGGAACTTTTGGGAAATAACTTTGTTTACACATTTACTTGCTTTTTTATTTTATTGCCCCTTGAAAGTAATACAAAGCTCAATGGAAAATAACTTTCCTGCATGCTTTTTGTGTGTGTGTGTGCTCTAAAAAATGCTTTAAAAAGCATGAGAATTAGTGTCCATGCCATAAAAAAGTATTGGATAGTTAAAAATGCTATTAGAAAGAGCACTCTGAGATATTAAATTCTACAGGTTTTCAGGGAAGCCCTGTTGGCTGTATTGCTATTAAATTCTGTAAGATTTTCCTATAGGGTGTAGTTTCTCGGGAAACTTAAATCTCATACCAGAGACTTCAGTGTCTACATAAGCCAAAAGAAGTTTCCTACATACCAGAGATTGCATCTCCATTTTTATTTTACTTTTTTGGCCAGATGCTGGTGGCTTCCTTCCCCCTCTCACCCGCAGTTTTTGCTGATGTTCCTCTGTGCACCCAGGGGCTCCTCTGCCAGTCCTTCCCTTGCTGGGTATCCCCAACACTGGGTGCTCATCAGGGCTCATAGTGCCTTACCAGCACTTCAAAAGAGCTGTGCCAGCAAGTCGCCTCCAAAGAGGCTTGTGCAGATGGTCCTTCAACCCATGTGCATGGAGAACTGGACCCCTGCCAGGAGGGACACATCAGCTTTCGAGCCCATCCCTTTCCATGGTCTGTGGGAAAGCAAGTGCCCTGACATCTTGTGACATCCCGCCGTAAATCACTGGCATCGCTTAGCACCTTGTCCATACTCCAGCTTAAGCAGCATTACAGGGACCTGATATGCTAGGTGGTGACCTGAGGTGTTTGCAGAAAACATCACAGTTTCTTTACCTAAATTGACTGCATTAGAGGCACCAGAACAAGTTATCTGGATGCAGAGGAATGCTAGGAAATGGACAAGGAGACCCAATGGAACTGAGGATCAAAAAAGAGTTTGTACAAAAGGGGAAAGAATACAGATATCAGATGATAAGAACAACGGAAGAGCAAATATGTGCCTGGATATAAAGGCAGAGCTGTCAAAGCACAGAATGAGCCCCAGCTTGTCTCAAAAGTAAATATAATATCCAAAACTTAGGTAAATACTTTGGAGAAGTAAGAGAAGTCCAAGTGTGTTTCTTCAGCAGGGGAGGAGAGCTGATAGCTATAACACAGAGGTTCAGTGTTGTCTTTGCTACAGTCCATCCCCCTGCCAGCTAATTATTGTGATTAATGATGATTAGCCCTAATTAGCCCTAGGTAAGACCAGAAAATTAAACTGATCTCATCAATGGGACAGGAAACCAAGCCAGAAAGGGGCAGAACACCTTCTAGAGGATTTAACCCAACCAGGTGCTTTCACAGTGCTGGGGTCTGACAAGAATCCTTCCATACAGAGCTAAGGCAATGTCTTATCAGTAAGGATTTGTCTGCACTCCTGCAGCTCTCTACTACTTCCCTTGTCTTCCGGAAGCACTTGAAGGTGGCCTTTCTTTATCAGGCAACCTGAAGAACTCTAGACCACCAGCCTCCCTTTAAAACAGGACAAGCTACTAGAAGAAATTATTAAAGGATCAATCTGTAAGAACCTAGAGGATAATAAGCTTGTAAAATAACAACCACCGTGGGTTTGTCAAGAACAAATCATGTGAAACCAATCTAATTTTCTCCTCTGACAAGATAACTGGTCCAGTGCATAAGGGAGAAGCAGCAGATGTGATATATGTTAGCTGTAGTGAGTTTTTGGTGGTGTTCTGCATGACATGCTCATAAGCAGGCTGAGGAAATATGGTCTGAAGTAAATCGCTACATGGAGACAAAAAAAAAATACTAGTCGAAGCACCCTACTTGTACAGTTGTTATCAAGTGCTTGTTATGAGGCAGAGAGAACTTGGAGAGGTCTCCGAGCAGTGTACTTCCTGCCCCATTACCTTTAAGATGTTCATCAACACCTCGAATGAAGGCCCTTTGTGAGTGACCTCACAGGGAGAGCAAGCAGAGTCGCAAATCTCAGTGAGCTTGACAAATCGCATAAGTAGTGCAGAAGCAATGAGCTGGAGTTACATGCATCTGAGCGTATATTTAGTACTTATGAAGGAGGAATTGAACTCAGCAATTCAAAAATGGGAATCAACTGGCTGAGCAACCCTAGCACAGGGGCACAAAGCTTCCCGGTGGCAGCAGCAATCTCTTACGGGACGGATGCAGCTTTTCTCTTGGGCACAGTCTGCTAGCCAGCTGGTGACAAGCAACCGGCTGCACCTGCCATGCCTGTCTCTGATAAAACCTTGGCATCTGCCAGAACTCTGCTGCAAACAGCCCTGCAGTGCTCAGGAAGCCTAGGGCATTGCACATGCCTTGGGGGAACCTTCTGGAAGGAAATCAAGGAACAGAAGGAAAGATTTGAGACCTTGCCCTGAACTTCAAGGGGAGGTTAAAAGCAGGTATATTAAACCCCGCTGTGTACCTGGCACTAGCAGCTTCTCCCCAGCTCATTTGCCACAGTTCTTTTTGTGTTCTTTGCCTTAGAGCACCTGCTTCCGCAGCAGTGCTACACACCTTCTCCCCTGGGATCTGGGTCTTCTGTGTTGTGTTTTCAGGGACTAAAACCCTGCTGTGCTTATTGCAAGTCCCCATTTGTCTCAGTAACTGACCCCCTCAGTTATTATTTGTTTGTGGTCACCTCCACAGCCCATTGCCATGATGGATCAGAAACACAGTCCTCCTTGCATCCCAGTCTTCATTAAGCCATACATCCCATCTGCCTGCTGCAGTCCTCACCTCATTATAAATCTATTACCCTTAACAACAACTCCATTACTGTCCATTATCTTTCTTATCTCCTTTACAAGGCTGTTATCTGCACCTCCTCCTTTCCAGCTATCCCCTCCTCAATTATGCTGCCATTATCTTTATTACCACCCCATTACAGTCATAATTATTCCCATTACAATTTTGATATCTGCATCTCCATCCAGACAATTCTATGGCTCCATTGCTGCCATCAGCCGTGCACTGTTATGACTCAGCACTCCTCATTGCCTCTGTCAGGTAATGCAGTTATCACCACCTTCCCCATCTCCATAATTGTTCCCACGACGATGTTCATCTTTTAATTATTTTTCATTACAGCTTTATTGTCTTTTGCCATTATTACCTCTTTACCAGCCATTCTACCTTCCCTGAAGTGCTGTAGGTTGGATTGATACCTCAGTATGAACTGATGCACAAATCACTCTCATACGGGTATGCACCAGCTGAAGATCACCGCAGGTGTCTTCACCCATATTGCCATAATACACACATTTTGCAGTCATCTGCATTATCAACCCCATCCTCACTACAATCCCAGCTTTTTCCTCCCTACCATAATCCTAATTATTGAGATTATCTTTTTGGTGTCCTCCAGCTGATTTCCACTCAACTTTCCCAGCTGGCATGATCCCTTCCTGCTACCATTGGTGCCTCTTAACATTTCCAGGTCTTTTTCCCCCTGCACAAGCAGAAGAATATTATCTACGCCTTCTAATCTGCCCATATCTGATACTAGCAACAAGTCTATTCAATTCCCTATCATTTTCTTTGTGATTTTACAGGAAGAAGAGCTTTTCTTGCAAAGGTACTGCAGTTCTACAACTCACCTTTTTGAAAAGACATTGAGGAATGAGAGTTGTTACAAAGAGAGTCACAAAATGACCAAAGGATGGGAGAGCTGCCTCACTCTGAGAAATTTAGAGTGCTAAGCCTGTTTAGTTTATCAAGAAGATGGAGAGGTGGCTTCATTACTGTGTACAAGGGCTGTCAAGGAAAGGAGCTCTTTAATGCTGCAGAGAAAGGCATATGAGAGCCAATGGCCTGGGAAGCAAGGCAGATGAATCCAGAAGATGGATAAAGTATGTGCTTTTTAAACCAAGAGTGATGCCTGCTTGCAGCAGCACATGGGCCATGGTGGCCATGAATGCGGCGAGCAAATACTGGTGTGAAAGGGCTACAGCCATATGTGCAAAACAGCTGGAGAGTGCCCAGAACAGACAAAATTCAGTATTGCAGTCCTGGTTGAGGACCTAAATGGTGTGTGACAAACAAAATCTGTTACTTGTCCCCCTGCCATCCCTGCCCATATTTTGAGGAAAAGCCTGTTCTGTGCATGATCCATGGCTTCAGGCTCTCCATCAGCCAGGCACCAGGCCTCGAGTACTCCCAAGCACTTGCAGGTAATTAACAGCCCTGCGCTAAGATGTGATTTAGATTATGTTCAAATACCCCTGGGCTACTTCGCATAATCAATACGCTTCATAAATAATGTATCCCATGGGGGGAAATTACTACCTTGTCCTTATCAGACTTTTTTGCCCTCTGTTTGGATTTGCAAATTTAATAGGGAATACTGCTCAAAGAAAAGGGGAAGGAGAAACAGGGAAAACCAGCCGAGGGTGAGGGAGGTGCAGAGGTATCCTGCAGCTGGGAGAGCTGACCTGCTGGTTCCAATTGCTCAACCTCTGCTCCCAACACAGCATCTCCACATGGGAAGGAGGCTTCCTTACGCTGCCGCTTCCAGGTGAGCACCAGCAGCCCTTGGCTTTTGTCGGCCAGGGAAGATGGATCTTACAAGCACCAAGGGGGATGAAAAGCCCGTTAAAAACAAATGTAGGAACAAACAAACGAAAAGCAAACTGCAAGCCAGACAACGCCAAGGACAGGGAAGATAAAAGGCCCTGGTTGACAACTTCGTGCTGTAGCTCATTTGCAGCCGCTGTGAGAGATTTTACTAATTCTGTTTCTATAAAGCAAACAAAAGAAAGGGAAATAAAGCACTTATTGAGGCTCCCATTATTGCTTTGGGCTTCAACTGCCCCCGAAAGCGCTAGATAAATTTTGATATCCCCTGTTGCCCCATGTGTGAATCATGGGGACGGTAGGCTTTCCTGGGGCCTAGAGGCACCAGTTCAAGCCTAGAAACATTTTTTTTTTCTTTTTGAATTGGAACAAGTAATGAATAGAAAACAGGAGGAGCAGCATCAAGCACTTCAGAGAGTAAAATATCGCAGCGAGCAGCTCCTTTGTGGGAGAGTTTTGTGCTGTCTAGGCTGTTCATCATGCCTGTGCTGAACTTCTGGAGAGGGAACAAAACATCTGGATTTTTTCTTTTAATTAAATGGACCGAAGGATTTCCTGCCGTAAAATGAAGAATTATGATGAGCAAGTAGGATATACTTTCTTTTCCCTTTCTTTTATTTATTTATTTTTTTTTCAATGTGCTGCAAGTGCTCAAAACCATCCCCCAGCCACCTCAAATCTGATCTACAAGATGGAGCCTGGATGGTTGGAAGAGGAAGAGCCCTACTCCCACCTCAGAAGATATCAATCCTACACAGTCTGGCAGTCCTGAATTCACGATAAATGACAAAAATAAATAAAATCTCTTGGCCCTAAATGCCAGCAAGACCGTTAAGAAGCTGTGTACGTAATGAAAGCAAATATATGATTAAATAACCTCTCTAACAGTATTTCTATAAAATGCTTCTCTAAATAACACGGAGGGAGAGGCTTATTCAGTACTGATTAACCTCCATTTGGGAAGACTGTTTATAGCGAATCGTTACAGTCAGCTGATTAAAAATGAATTAAATCTAACAGAAAACAATTCCCAGACCCTGTGTCTCCCTGCCAGTTTGATGCCAAATAAAAATAATAATCTCTATGCCACTGAAAAGTGAACATGACCTTAAATCATCTGAAGGGTGAAATGGAGCCCAGAGACTGGGACTAGCCACCGGGCTGCTGTAATAAGGTTTGAATGGGGTCATCCCTGGGAGGGATTCAGTAAAATAACCCCAAAGAGCCATCTTTTCCTAAGGCAGTTCAGATCACCTTTCTGATGGCTCTCTCTTTTGCTGCAATGTTCCCATGGGTTCCCTGCGAGAACTGTCCTGAGGTTCTGGGTTTCACAAAGATGCTGAGTATTCAAACCCAGTGCCACCCACCTTCAGCGCAGATCTGCTATACTATAAAGGTAATCTCAATTACTAAATCTAGTTATGAAAGGGAGTAAATCACCTAGAATTTCTTTTCCTTTTTTTCCCCTTTAGGAGAGCATCTTAAAAATCATAAAAAAAGAATAATTAAGCATCAAAGGGAAGCCGCTGTCCTGACACTTTAACGACAGCCTATTTTGAGACAGCAAAAGTGCAAGTCAGCGGTTGCATGAATGTCACAGAGCCATAAACGTTGCTTCAGCAAAGTTCCTCCTCTTCCTTCCCCCAGAGGCAGCTCCTGCATGGTGGCTCCTGACACATCCCTATCCCCAACCTCCCAGCCTTGCTGTAGCTCCTGTCTCCCCAAGTGATGCTTTCTTCCCATCTTGCTGTTTGTTTATCCCTCCTGCTTTGCCCATTGCGTTCATATTGGCATTTATCCAACCCTCTGTCTCTCCAGCCCTTTGCTTTATGCACCACCACTCCTGCTGATCCGAGACCTCAAGCTTCCACTCTGAGTTTGGCCTCCGTATACTCTCAACCTTTGCCTCTCTTCCCTCTGTCTCTTTAATCTGCGTATCAATCTTGTTTATGGCCCCCATCACTGTGTTCATCTTGTGGACATTACTGGCGAGTTAATACGACCTGTATCCATCTCCTTCGTCCTCCCAACCCAACTGTCCCATCTCTGTGCCCAGCTGCTCTCTGCGTCAGATGGGCAGTCCAGCAAAGACCTCTGGCTTTTGGCTTTATTTACTTTATGCAGCAGCTCTGGAGTGGAAACTCAGCACTGAAATACATGGGAATGCTTTCCCTGAAACACTTTTCTCCCCTTTTTGGGGTTGGTTTTAGAGGGGTTCCCCTGCTAGCAATGTACAAAAAAGAAGGGACAAGAAGCACACTGAACTGTGGCTCATCAGCCAAAATCCTGCACATCAAAGACACTATACGGTTCCCGCGGGGACTGTTCGGGCAGTGGGGACCAGCTCTTTTACTGCTCTGTAATTCCAGGCCACAGAGGTCTTGGAGAGGAAATATATGGAGCATTAAGGTAGCTGGTACCCAGCCTGGACCAGCCGTCCCTGCCAGCCTCTGCGACTTGTGAGGCTGCTGGCCGGGGCATGCAAAATTTCCCTGCAAATCAAGCAGTTCCCACCGCGCTGCAAGTGCTGCTGGGTACCCAGGGAGTGTAAGGTCTGATCATGTTTACTCAGTTAATGAGAGAAGACAAACAAAGAAAATAGGATTTTTCTCATTTCTCTCCCTGCCTTGGCCCCAGCAGCCCAGGGCAGTGGTGCCCACGACCAGGATGCTTTTAGCCCACCTTGCAAATTGCAGAGAGGTCCAGATTTGGGGCAATGCAGCCCCCAGTGGCCCTGGTAGCTCACAGACACAGCCAGTGCTGCCGATGAATCATGTTTGATCCTCCAATCTCATTTGGAGGATCAGTGGCCCCAGTGCCTTGCCTTCACCAAGGTCAAGCATTCCCCATCAAGTTGGGAATCTGTTTCTCTATCTAGCTCCAGGACTCGTGAGGAAACAAAAGAAAGCTCATTTTCTTGCAAATTTAATTTTTAGCTTGTCAAGGACACCTGATGGTATCGGGGCTGGAACATAACAGCTCAGCTGGAGTGGATCCCATCAGCTTTCCCGTAACGCTGTTGCATCAGACAGCGAGGAGAGGAGTGCAACCAGCTTTTGGCTTTCACCCATGGGGGCCGTGTTGCCAGCGAGTGCACTGGGCTCTATCAGGAGCGTGCCGCTCTGGCATACTTTAGCAGGACAAGCTGGGAATACCTTGACCCTCCGCTATGCATATTATCTCCAGTCAGATATCAGAGCTCGGGCATATCCACGTCAGAAGCTTAGCGGGATTTGGGGAAGATTAGATGTTGAAAGGGATAATAAGAAGAGTCTCAGCTATGTTGGAGAGGATAAAAGCTTAGGAGGGATAAAAGCCCGCAGTGCTGCAGGCCGTGAGGCCAATGCTAATCGTCCCGGCACTGGGAGCAGGTCCTTCCTAGGGAAGTGATTTATCACATCCATGCGTCAGAGTTTTGCCAGCCACATTTTGTCTGGCCAGGACCAGCATCTTCAGTGGGCTTTCACTGCAAGAAACAACACCATTTTTCCCTTTTCCTTATGTATCACCCAAGCTAATTCTCTGCCCAACTTGGACAGTCTGGGCAATGGCACATTGCATCTAGGACCTTGCACCCAGTGCCAGGCCCTGGGCTGTCTTCTGCCAACAGGCAAGCAAATGCGCGAATCCCAGAAAACAACAACAACAACAAAAGAACTTATCGCACAGCAGCAATGACTCCTCCACACCCTGGCTTAAGAAGCCCTAGTCCCCAGCAAACCCTGTGCCCAAAAACCCATACAGGAGATTTTGTGTTTAAAATGGGCTTCTTAGCATCCTTAATGTCGCATGGGCTTTGTTGAAGAGCCAGTTAAGCGTATGCTCAGGCACAGGGCAAAACCATGATCTAGGATCATTACACAGAGTTTTCCTAAAAATTTTTGCCTTGCAAGCCTTTTGGGTAATATTGAGCAGTCAAAACCAACAGATATCCTATTCATTGCTATACCTGATCTTCCATATCACTGAGATTGTTAGTTTTGTATGTGCTCTCTTCAAAGGTCCTAGGTTAAAACATATACAAGAAATAATTAAGGAAAATAGCCTGTAAAAACGGTGGTGGAGACAAAAGAAGGAAACCAAGCAGAGATTTTTGACCCATTTGGGTAGAAAGGTGCACCTATTCCTGTGCAAAATGTATTTTTAAGTGAAAATAAGTTTGGAAAAAAAACTCCTGTACCCAGAAAAAAAACTCTTCTGTGCCCGGCATTAGCTGCAATGACAGCTGTAGCCAGTCACAAGATAGATGGAGCATTAATATAGTCCTCAATCCCCCTGGCCCGTTTGTATGGACAATCAGGCTTTCAGAAGGACTTATAAGTATGGGCACACAGGAGCGTAATGACTCCATGTGAGGCCAGGGACCATCTATTCCCATACTCTGTCTCCAGCAATGAGCTTTTCCAGGTGCTTTATTAGGAAAAGGAGAGAAACCACGAAGTGGGCTATTAGGGATAAACTGCCCAGAAGGGACATTTATTCCCAGCCGCAGATAGTTAATCATTGCATTTATGCCACGAAACACAGAGATTTATGTCTGTTCTAATGTCTTTTGCATCCTGTTTAATACATCTTTGAGTGTTGTCATTGATCGCATGAATTATGGATCCTCCTGGGCATTGTTCTGGCTCCCACTGAGGCCTGGGCTGGGGGGGTGATGGGATGTACCCCGGGGTCTTTCCCAGGGGAAATTGTTCCTTGTAGCTCTAGATTTGTGCACTTTGGGGCATTATGGTGTTATAGTCATTATGGTCACCCTTGTGATATCAATACTGGTGGAAAGGGGCATCTTCTTTGCACCTTCCTCATTCTGCATCCCTCGTGTCAGAGCCCCAGGGAGCAGAGTTGAACTTTGCTGTCTCATATGCTGAAATCCACTCATAGCTCTAATCATGTAATCAGCTGTTACTGGAGCCTCTGTTTGTGCTAAGCACTCTAAACAATGTGGTACGCCTTGAGGAGCTGCATGATCAGTATGTAATGGCCGCCTAATACCTTAAGTACTATTTGCTCTTCCATTCTTCTGTGCATGCCAAAGGCACTTTGTAAATGTTAGCGAATTTAGTCTCCTGGTACTTGTCTGATTGTAAACACTCTTATTTTACACGGAGGGACACTGATGCTGGAATGTGACTGTATCTCAGCAAAGCCTCCTGCTCTGCTGCCCCATTCCCCAGGGAATGAGAAGGGTCCTTCTCATATAGGAGTCAGGTGGTGGGAGTGTTTGCAGCTGGCAGGGCAGCATGGTACTAGGTGTGCTCTCCACCTAGAAGCTTTGGAAATCCAGCATGACAACCCCCATCAGAAATGATGCCAAAGCACCCAGAAGCAAAAGCACAGATTTGCTGACCTTCTCTCCCTCTGCTTTCTATGAGGCGGGGATCACTCAGAGCAGAGGCAGGAGTGGAGAAGGCAATTAAAGCTAGAGTGAAGGAGCCCAGAGACTGTATATTTTCTATGAGTCCTCTTTCTTCCATGCCATCTTGGTCTTTTTTATTGTGGTTGGGAATCAACATTACAAGAGTCAAGAATCCCACAGAGACCTGGCCTTCACCCTCTGAAATCTGCTCCTGAGACTTAGGCAGAACAGTACATTCAGGGCACCCTTCCTCTAACCAGCTCTTTCTGTCCTCCTCCCCCAGGGGAAAACAAGTTCACATTGACACTGGGGACCTCCTGGACCCAATGACTCACCAAACCCAGTCAATCCCGTATTGTTTGGCCAACATAGAGAGTAGATTATGCAGGCATCGATAGCACAGCACAGCTAAGCACAATTTATCTCCTCTGCAGTTTGGGGGAGGCTCTGACTCATGCCAGCAATGTGGGAAGGCAAACGCCTGGTGGCAACGGGTGCTGGGAAATGAATTCCCCTTGAGGGCCTCGGAAGAAACCTACCCCATTGTCCTTGCCACAGGGATGAGGACTGACTGGGGCTGAAGCCACAATGACCAGTGGTAACTTAGGCATGGAAGTGCCCAGCTTCTTTGGTATTGCTGGTGGTGGTTGCAGTCACACAATGACAAGAAATATGCTGGACTCATTATCACCTTTTCCTTGTAGGCTCCCAAGCCTACTGCTTGGGAGAAATGAATCAAGGGGTCAGTGTTGGGGCTGGTCCTCTTTAATACCTTTTCCATGATCTGAATGAGAGGATTGAGGACACCCTCAGCAAATTCGCAGTTGACATCATGTTGGGAGGAAGAGCTGATTTACTTGAGAGTAGGAAGGCTCTACAGAGGGGTCAGGAAAGGCTGGATCGATGGGCTGAGACCAAGTGTATGAGGTTCAACAAGGCCAAGTGCTGGGTCCTGCACTTGGGTCAAAACAGCCCCATGCAACGCTACAGGCTGGAGTGTCTGGAGAGCTGTGTGACAGAGAAGATCTGGGATGTTGGTCGACAGCCGGCTGAACACAAGGCAGCAGTGAGCCCAGGTGGACAGGAAGGCCAAGGGCCTCCTGGCTGGTGTCAGGAACAGTGTAGCCAGAAGAAGCAGGGAAGGGATCGTTCCCCTGCACTCAGCACTGCTGAGGCCACACTTTGAACACTGTGTTCAGTTTTGGGCCCCATACTACAAGAAGGACACTGAGGAGCTGGAGCGTATCCAAAGAGGACAGGGAAGCTGGTGAAGGGGCTGAAGCACAGAGCTTACAAGGAGCAGCCGAGGTAGCCGAGTCATTTAGTCTGGAGAGGAGGAGTCTCCAGGGAGACCTTATCACTCTCTACAACTACCTGGAAGGAGGTTGGAGTGAGGCAAGGGTCAATCTCTTCTCTAAAATAACTACCAAAAATAGTCTAAGAGGAAATGGTTTCAAGCTGTGCCAGGGGAGGTTCAGGTTAGACATTAGGAAGAATTTCTATACAGAAAGAGTAGTCAAGCATTGGAACAGGCTGCCCAGGGAAGTGGTGGAGTCAGTGTCCCTAGCAGTGTTCAAGAAACGTGTAGATGAGACACTTAGAGACATGGTTCAGCAGGATGGTGTTAAAGGGTATATGGTTGGACTTGATGATCTTAAAGGCCCTTTCCAACCATTATGATTCTATGATTTTATGTTTCTATGCAGAAGGTGGATGGTATGGATGTGGCACCCCAAAGCTTTGAGAGGTCTGCTTGCTTGGCTCAGCTGCCACATGAGCCTCTTTGGAAAATAAACGTCCAGAAAATAGGAGGTACCTGATCTGCTCGAGCAACTCCACATCTCACAAGTGCTTATTAAAAAGCCATCAGAGCCCATGCTGACTCAAGCCATATGCTAACGAGGGACAGCACACAAGCTATGATCAGAGTGAGACAGGACAGATGTCTACAACAGCACTATCTTGGCACAGTGTGGGAGGACAAGGACACGTCTTGCTCTCTTGCATGTCACTCCAAATCCCTGAATTGAACTCCGCTCCCAGGTGAGCAGTACATGGAGAGGGGCTGCTTCAGAGTGACTGCTGGGGCTGTGGAAGTGACTTCCTGAGCTCTCAGCTGGGGTACAAAGACCAATCCTTGCCTGGGATGAATTACCATGACTGTCTTCAACTTGCATTGCCCCTTATTCAGTGTAAAGATTACAACATGACACTCACACCCAAGTAAATTTTGGACAAGAGCCTTTCTCTGATTCTGGAATGGATTTTGAGTACAAGCAGATTGTGGGAGCCTGCTCCAGCTTCATTGTATTGTGCTGCTGCCTTGCATAGGAAAAACAGTTATAACAAATGCAAAGATCAGAAATCCCTCAAATTTCCCTCACAGCATTCATTCTAAGCCTGCTGTGAGCTCTGTGCCTCATTCTCTTTAATAAGCAAGGAGTCTGGGCCTCTCCTGCCAGACGGCTGGAAGGTGCAGATGACCCAGGCCTGCCTCGAGCTGCAGGCTTGGGTTTGGGGCACATCAAACTGCGCTCCCACAGGACTGTTTGTTGCTGACTAGTGCCAGAGCAGGGGATGGGAGAGCATTTCTGTGGAGTATAGCCATGCGTCAGTCCCCTTCGCCAAGCAGCAAACTCCTGTGCACTGCCTGGGGCAGTAGTCTTGCACTGACTTTGCTCTGGGAATTGCTTCTTGGGTAATGGATTAATCAGCTTCAGTTAACTGGCTCTATCCCAAAAGTTCCATCAAGCCACACCAGAGTTTATAGACTATGCTGTGTGACACAGATTTCAGCTAACCAGACATCTAGGCTGAAGACAGGCTGGCCCTCCTGAATGCCACTGTGCCATCTTGTCAGTCGCGTCCTTCCCTTTCTGTCTTACAGAGTTTCGCTATTCCTCACCATGCTGTGCTGAGCTGCTATTCTCCAAGGATGACATTTCCCTGTGTGCCAGTTGGGGCTCAGAAATACTGCAACGCTGTCAGGGAAATGGTGCAGCTACTGCAACTACTCAGTTTCTGTTGCTCTCTGTACCCAGGAAAGGCAGTGGTGGGGGCTGTGCCTCCTTTCCCCCTAAACTGCAGCTCCTGCCTGGATCAATGCGGTCCTGCTGGTCCATCAGCTCTCACCAGGGACTCTGCTGAGATTAACAACCAGCCGCCCTTGCCAAGACAATCATTGTGGAGATTTGTCCATTAGAAGTCAGCCTTCCCTTCACATGAATTGCTGAATAGGGTCATAAATTTCCCCCATGACTGGCCAGTATGCTTGGCCAGACCATGTCAAAGAACTTGGGTAAAGCCAGTCTGCAAACAGCGTATTGGTGCCCAAGAGGCAGCAATACCTCACAGACACTTCCAGACCAGATGTGTTTATAAGTGAGCAAAGGTAATATCTTACTCTTTCCTGTCGTGCAGTCAGGTCTGCTTTACTACCCACACTAGGACAAATGTATTGAGAAAAGGTTTCCCCTAATGAATGTGCTGAGTTCCCCAGCCCTTTGGGCCCACTGAGGAATGGTCAATTTTCTAGGAGGGAGAGGCAACAACTGCCCTGTCCCCAGCTGTGCTGTTGGCCCAGAGAGGCATAAGGATGAATGCTTCCCAACCCCAAGTCCTCCAGCTCAGCCTCTCCTTGTCATTAATCAGACAAGGGGAGGAAACAAAATCAGAGGCATATTGCAGGTTTCTGGAGCTCATCAGCTAGAGGTCTTGTGTGAATGGGGCCAGCACCAGGCAGTCAATAGCAGAAAGACCAGAGCGGAGCACAGGAAAACAGCAGTAGAAAGGACCATGGTACCCAGCCCTGGGCTCTGCAGATTTGGTGAGTGGGACATTCCACTTTGCACATCCAAGGAGTCCAGGGATCACCACTGGGTTTGGTGCAAACACGCAGTGACCTTCCCAAATCCGTTCTTGAGGAAGTCTTCCAGCAGCTGTGTCTGAAGGCCACATCTAGGGCAGCTGGTCCTGTTGGGCACTCTGTGGCAATCACAACTTGGTGGCAGGAATGAACATTCACCAACAGCAGAGCTTGGGGCATGTCTGGCAGCCCCACAAAGAGCTGTGCTTCTGATATGGTAGCTGTTTCAACCACAGAATTTGACCACTCCAGGCCCCCCTAGACAGTGCCCCTGGCACCAGCAAGTGGGAGATCACACAAGAAGCCTTGCCATCCTCAATGTTCCACTAAAATCAAGGACAACTCAGCTTTCACCTGGGACTTAATGTGTATTTTTTTTAGTTCTGATGTAAAACTGAGGTCCTCACCATTTACAGTGATTAAAAGTCCCCGGGTCCATTCTGCAAAGGGTAGGTATATTAACCCAGTGAACTGGCTGCGCTCCACTAACCACATCCTCATCACATAAATTCCCTTGGCATTTTAAGATACTATAGTGCTCTTTTTCTAAAACCACTGCCTACTCTTGCTTTGGTTTTTTAGAAAGCAACAGAGATGGCTGTATGTCGAGGTTGAGCATTTGCAGTTTCTCTCACTTCTTGGCAATCCTGTAGCACAAGTGATGTTACAAAGAAGATGTTACAAAGAAGAAAAAGCCCATTACCAAAGCCTCAGGCATAAGTACATCTCTATCATAAAGAAATAATTTCTTTTTGTTCCAATTAATATCCTCAAAATGCACAACTAGAAAAGAAAGATCACTTGCATATATCCCTTGATGCTCCCAACCCAGGTCATCCATGCAGTAGACAGACATCAAAGTGGACATTAGACCAACAGATCTTGCAGCTGATTAAAGTCTCTAATCAAGGCTTCTTTAATATAGCAGTCTTGTGCTTTTCTCTGCTTTGGTAGGACTCTGATAAGTCACAAGAAGAAACAGACTGGGGAAATTAACTAGAGAAAAATTCAACAGAGGGAGTGAGAAAAACTACAAAACAGCAATATTAGTGGCTGAAAAACAGTCCTGGTTGTGTTGCTGTCAGCTTTGGCAGGGGTGGGTATGTCTCTTTTTTTTTTTTCCCGGAGGATGTATCTTTTCCTCAGTTCCTCTTGTCTCCTAAAAACTGTGTCTCACTTTGGAGGAAGGAGGAGACTGGGGGCCAATTTTCGTGAAAGCTGTGAGTATTCTTTGAAACCTTTGAAACTGTTGTCTGAATGGGCTGAAATTCAGAAGTTAGCAGGGGGACAAACGGATGCATCTGTGTATGCAGAAGATGTGATTGCATAAGCCTCATTTTATAAGAAACTAAAATAAAAATGAGCTAATGTGAAGCTCTGTGTAGAGGATTAGAAGAAGATTCTGACTCCCTAGAGATGAAGGAGACAGGATTTAGCTTGCATCCTCTCCAAGGAAAGGCACCAGTGCAATGTTAGTACCATGAACAATAAGGCAAAATCAAGTAGTCTTATTCACATGAGGAAACCCTGCCCCAGCAGGGAAGAAAAGACCTCATGGCGCCTCACTCATGCATGCAAGTGGGCAGAAAAGGACCAGGGGATGGGAGTTATGACCCATTAACAAAGCATCACACTTATGAAGCAACTCTTAAGTATGGCTCCCTGTTCTCCCTTGTCCTTCTGCGTTTGTACCCACCTCTCTCCTTCCTTCTTATAGCTCTCTCTTTAATGGAAATCTGCCTTACTTGATATTTCCTTCTTTCTGACATATGCAGTCATGCTAATTTGAGGAAAACAGCTGAGTTTGCCTCAACAAAGAGCCTGAAGGGTTCCCTACTATGGTCAACAAAATAAATAAATAAAAATACAAATAAAGATAATAATAAAATGAAGAGGCATCCATCCAGCTGCTCACCATGGATGGGCTTGCCTTGGCTGAAGATGTTTCCTCTTGGCCTCCTGAGACCTGGTGTGCATTGCATATGAAATAAAAGGGAGGTGGCCGCCTACATATCCATGAGTTTTAGCTTGCCATGTTGTTGAAGATCACAGCTGAGGCTACTCACACCTTTCTGCCTCCATATGCCCGTGCCAGGCAGGGCCCCCATGCTGAGATGATACTCCTCATTCCTTACCTATAGATCTGAGGAACCCTACACTGGATGCTTTCATCCTGACACCACTGCCTGCTAAGTCGCCTTTTACATTGCCTCTGAAGATCTTGCTCTCCCTTTTCCAGTTACCTGTCTCTCTCTCTCTCTCTCTTTTCCTCTTATCTTCTCATTGTCACTCTCATTCTTGCCTGGGTCCTACTAGCAATAACAACAGCCCTTCCCCAGCACTCCTTTAAGCACTTTGCAACTCATTCCCTTCTTTCACTCTCCTTATCTCTTCCCCTTTCATCTCCTCTTTTCCGATTCTGTTCTTTTGTGTTGCTGTCTTTCTCTGCTCAGTCTCTTCTTATCTCTTCCTCCCTCTATCCCTCTCTCTCTCCAGCTTTGTTTACACCACTAAAACATTTGTCCAGGTCATGCAGGTTTGCCTGATAAACACATTTTCATTGATTGCTTGGGGATCAATAACACCTTCAAATCCCTTTTATCCTCATTCCTCAATTCTAGCCACTCAGAGCTTGGAGGTGGTGGAACTCATGGGCAATGTCTTTTGGAGACCCACTCCTCAGAGAGGGCAGAAGAGTGGGGAGCCAAGTGAGGAGCAGGGATTGCTGCACCCAGTGATCAGGAAGGGCTCAAGGGCACCACATTGGTAGGGCTTTATCAGGCCTAAGAATAGGTGCTCAGTGGAGGAGCAGTGCCAGCCTCAGACTTCATCAGCCTCATTATAAGCCCTGCATGCAAAAGAGCTCCAAAACTGTGAGAAGCTCCTGTGCAGCTCCCTCAGTCTGCTAATGCACTTGGAATAAGGAAGCTAATGCATTTCTATAGCAAGTGATTTAGCCGTAAATCCTCAATCAATAAAGAGAAATTTAAAGGGATTAAGCTTGCTGCCTCTGCTGCAAATGAGACACTCCCCATTGGTCTCTGCTCTCCAAAAGATGTTCAACAGCACATAACTGAGCCCTTCACTGCTGCAGGATCTCGAGGCCTCCTCCACTGCCATGGGGTTATGGTATAGCAACGAACTATATCATAATGCTCTAGTGAAAGTCCTAGAGCAAAGATTTCTAGGCTTGTGAGTAGAGCTGGGACCACCCTCTCCCTACAGTCTGACACTGCCCAGGTCTGGAAATATGTTTTCCACATGGTAGGAGGGGAGTCTTTACTCCTACCTGCTTGGAAAACAGAAACTCACTGGTGAATGGTAGGTGAGAAGCGAGACTGCAGGTACCAGGCCAGGTCCCAGGGTTTCAACATGCTCCTGGAGTCCTTACTGATGACAACTGTTCGACCTGATTTGTCCATAAGCAACCCCTACTACCAAGTCCTGCTGGGCAGGAGCTGTGGTTAGATCTGCGGAGTTTTCTTTTCTCTGCATTGGACAAAACAAGACTCTCAATGCTGAGGAAACAGTTAAAATTTCAGCATGAAGTTACATGTCCCTTCAGGAGTCCAAGGCAACTATGGGCACACTATGCCACTTCTCTGTGACCTGTGCAGCTCTGGGAAGCAGCAAGGTAAATGCAACTTTCAGCAACCTGCTGCCCTGTGAGAGTGTGCACTCGTGTGAGAGTGTCGAGAGCTCCCAGATGAAGGGTGTCATGACATGAGCGCCTCATGAAGGGAAGGACACTTCCAAAGAGCTAATCTGAAGGTGCGGGATGATAGAGGGAGATGCTGGACAAAATAGTCCTGTGACCTTAGCTTGTCTCTGTGGTGGTTGGCTTTTTGTAGAGCCGAACAATAGCTATCATTCAGCATCTAAGTGTTATCTTCATAACCACTCAAGTGATGGGCCTCCAGGAGCTTGGGAAAGCACACGACTCAGCCACAAGAGGGAACCTGACATAGTCCTTCTGGCTCACAGCATGGCTGCTGTTTGAGGGCTCCCAGAAGTATCTTTTTGCACAAGAGCAGCACAGGAGGGCAGGGAGGACACTATGCCCATTGAAACCTCCTGGGTACTTGAGGGATCTTTTGGACATCCTCAGATTTTGCCTATAGAGCCATAGAGCTCATTTTACCCTGAGAGGGGGTGTGCAGGATTACAGCATCATCTCCCAGAGATCTGGGACATGGGCTTGACGCAGAGTGAATGACCTTTGATTTTCCCCAAGCAAACGCTCTCAGGAACAGCAGCACTATCTCCCTTGCTTTCAGTGAGAAGGACATAACACGCCAGAAGCAGCCCACATCATTGGCTGAAGAGGGTTTTTTTGTTTTGCACTAAAGATGCAGAGGTGTTAGAGTGATGGTACAACCTATTGTCAAACTCAGTGCCTAGACTCCCGCAAGCACTTCACCTTCTTCGGTAAAGCACAAAGTGGGAGCTGGGAATTGCAACCAAATGAGTCTTGCAATTTGTTATGTGGGAAAAACAAATTACAATAATAAAGCGTGGGGTAGAAAACCAGTTCGAGTGCTCTGAAGGACAAGGCTGTCCCTACAAAGCCGTGGAGTCCTGAGCTGAGGGAATCAGCAGAGCACTGCAGGGTGGGACATGAGTCTAATGAACCCAGAGTTTCCACAAGGCTTTATTAAAGTCCTTCCACCAAGGCTGTGAAGAAAACTGAGTGGTAGAGTCTGTCATGAGGCTGTGAGAAGGGGAAGGATCAATGGTCAGCTATTGCTGTGCTCATGCATTAAGAGGGAGCATCCCAGTGAGCCATGCAAAATACGGTGTTATTTAGGGCAGCAGTGTCCATGGTTGCTCTGGGAGAGCATAAGGCAAAAACTGGCTGAGAGGGTGAGGAGGGAAAGCAGGGCAAGATGTGGGAGGCAGGGGAACAACTTGAGCAGCTCCCACAAACACTGACAGCTTCTGAATTAACTGCTACCCACTCTGGAGAAGGTGATGTGCAGCAACTTGTGTTGCCTTCTGCCAGGAGAAAGGAGTGTCATGGGGAGAAGGAGAGCTGACTTCAGCCCCTTATCATCCCCAGGGATGGCCAGGGCACTGGTGCTGCCCATCAGCGATGTGTGAGACATCCATCTGCTGTGGCTTGTGAAACCTGCCCTGCCGAGATGGATTTTTTAATTGGATTGTGACAAACGTTTAATACCTAGCGGAGCTCGCGCCGGCACAGTTAATTAAGACTATGACTAATCCAATTCACTCGTGGGAGCCTGGGAGGAGATGAGCGCGGGTGCACGACCGCACGCATGCGGGGTGGGAGACGGACGGGGTGAGAGCATCTGCTTGCATGCATGCGGGGACGTGATGAAGCAGGGCCTTTCCTTCCTGGTTTTCTCTTCCCCATTTTCCCTTCTCTGGAGGATCTCAGAAAGCCACCACATTTTTCCTTGCTTGACCTTCCCCCTCCATCTGATGTGGCCAGTGCTGCACCAAATCCAGCAAATGTGGATGGGGGAACAGAGAGCATGAAATGGCCTCGGCTCCCCAGTTAGTGCCAAGGGGCAGAAAGACGCTAACTGCAATTAGTGAACAACAATATCCAGCTCCATCCTGGCTAATTGTGATTATTGAATAATTGCTGGGTACGACGAGAGAACTAGCGCTCCCCCAGCTGCCCGGCCTGCTCAGAGGGTTTCCGACCACGGCGGTCCCAGCTGTGGCAACATCTGCATGCTGCTCGCTGCTGAGTTTATAAGGAAGACAAGAGGGGCTCTCTCAACTGGGGAGCTGGGGCTGTCACGGAGTGGCGCAGCACCGCGTCTGCCCCAGCCCAAGAACAGGGCATGGATTGAACGAGGCACCCATGGAGGCAGAGGGGGATAAATGGAGCTTTTCAGCCATGCCGAAAGGGGCTGCTCGCCGCTGCATCCCTGCTTGCGGGGAATAGTGACCCGAGCTGAAATTATTTACTAAATGAAGCCCTTTTTCGAGTGCTATGCTGGTGTTATGCATTATGTAATGAATTAGCTGAGCAATTAAAGATAAGTTTAGTGCCTGCGCTTTGCAAAAGGGCTTTTGCCCAGAGTCTCGGCACAAGTGAAAACTCATGAGGCTGGGGCACATGGCCGGAATGGCCAGGCCATCTGCATGGATGAGACCCAGAGGTGGCAGTAAAGCCTGGCTGCTGGCAGGCCCCAAAGACAAGAAGAGCCACTGAAGGGCATTGAGTGGCCTCTGGCATAGACGACACATTCTCCGCGCCTCCGCTCCCGCCGGCCCGCGCCAGAGCCATCTGCCCACCTCACAAACAGGCTCTTTATTTCCAGCCTGCTGGCAGCAGCGTGACAGGAAGGATGGGGCTCAGTGCAACGTGACCTTAGCCAGAGGGGACTCCAGCTTGCCTTTGTATACCCTTATTAACCTGCCGTGTTTGAGCAGACGGGTGGCCCTGGCTCACTTGCAAGGCACTTCCTCTTAATGTACTTTCTTCCAACACAGCTTAAGCACACTCACGTGCAAGTCCAGGCATGTGGGCAGCTGAGCCAAGGGAAAAGCATGGAGATGACTGTGCAGTAGGCTTCCCTGGCCTGCTGGCCAGCATGGGGCTGAAGCGATCCTGAGTGACTGGGCTATGGAAGCACCGTTGGGAACGCTAGAGCCCATGGCCCAGGACTATGGTAGATCTCAAAGTGAGGCAAATCAGTACATCTTCCACAAAACAGTCCTTGAAAATATATTGGGGTATTTCCTGCAACCACTACGTCCTTGGAAGGGCAGGAGTGAGGCCCATGTGGAGTGTCTGATGTCTCATAGTGTGGTTGTGTTTGCACAAGGGGGCCACAGAACCCCGCTGCCTCTCCCAGATGGAGGACAAGATCTGCGGCTGCAGGGCTGGACCCAAACATAGGCTTCACTGGTGATATGTGGATCTCCTGCCACAGGAACTGGGCCCAGGAGAGCCTTGGCTTTTGTGTTTTAACAAAGCTTTGAGCAGCATTAAACTCCATTTATACCTCTATAAATACAGATGGCACTGAACAGGAGCTCTGCCAGGGCATTTATAAGCTCTCGGGGGGAAGGTGACATTGGGCAGCTCTACCATGAACCTGCCAGCATCTCAGAAGCCCCTTGTGCTGCTTCCCACATATGCACCCCAGTGGCCCCAACCTCAACACTCATGCACCAGCAGGACAGCAAGCAGTAGCTGAGGGAAGATTCTGGAAGTGAGCAAAGGATTTTTGAAATGGGAAGTCATGAGATGGGGAAGAAGGAAGAAGCAGAAGGCAAGTGGAAGTGGGCTCTGTTTCCGGCTGCAATCCTTTGCCCTCTCTGCCGCCAGCCCAGTTGCCCCAAACCTGTGTGCCCTAAATGGCCCCTCATCCACCTCCCTTGAGCAGGGAGGAGAGGTGGACTCGAGCATGGCCATGCTCCAGTCTGGCCTTAGTTAAACAGAAATGAGCTGCCTGTTAAAACAGGCCTGTGTAGAGCCAGCCATAGGCGAGCCCGTGCTACTGGCACACCAGTGACACAGAGTGAAACAGCTCCACAGTGGCGGACGGGATTTGCCCTGCTTTGCTGTGTCCCCAGTGCTCAGCTTGCAGTGAAGGACAGGGAGGAAAGGTCCTTTCAGGTCTCATGAACCCAAATTTAAGCATCTCCCTTTAAGAGCAGCAAGAACATAGTCACCTGAGAGGGATGATCTTCATCTAAAGGTTAGTTGAAGTGGTGCTGGGCACCATGGGATTTAAGTTGTCTGTTAAGAAAGGCCTGGGCTGCCTTGCAAGTGATACTGGGCAAAAGCTTGTGCTTGAGAAAACCCATACCCTGAGTAAGAGCTGCACGAACGGCATGTGCCTAGACAGCGAAGCCGAATCCTGCTGAGGAGGAGCTGGGCAGCTTGATTCTGGATCCCAGGAGGCATCTGCAATCACTCTGGGGCTTCAGAGAGGCTGGGACATGGGCAACAGCCTGTATTTTCACCCTGGCCATCACATGCTGGTTTCTTCAAATATCCTCCTAGCCCAGCCTGTCTTGGAACAGGGGGCGGCAGCCTGTCTCCTTGGGGCAGTTAGAGATGTTTCTGCAGTGAGGGTTATATGAGGCCAAGAGCAGTGACATGGTGGAGGGGACACAGCTGGGACTGGGCCATGGGATGGGGTGGGGGGCAGCTGAGTCTGATGCCATTGACGTTTCCTGTCTCATTACAGATGCAATTAAAAGGGAAGCGGATGATGCTGGCATGCCTGCCATGGCTCGGGGCTTATCTTTCCACTTGGGCAGCTCCATCAATAAAGCAGCTCCGTCCACCGTTGATTTATGACTGCTTTATGTTTGTTTATATAATGTGTTTAACTATCTGCTTTACACCCCGTGCACCCATACTCACTAATCAGCATTTTTGGGTCTCGTTGCACTCGTCATGCGCTTGGCTGAAAGGAGTGCAAGCACATGGGAGGCTGGGGGATTGTGCTGGAGATTGGAGCCATCCCAGGGTGGGAAGAGCGTCCCCAGGCTGCAGCACCCTGTGCTCAGCGTGGGGCTGGGGTGCTGATGATGCGGCTGTGCCCAACCAGGCTCCTCTGCTCGGGAGCGTTTGCCTGCCAGGGGGCACAGGAGGCTCCTCACAGGGCAGCTCTGCAGCTGGGCACGCAGTGGGGAGGGCAGCCAGACCCATGAGCCTTACGCCGAGCTCTGCAGACACCTGCTCTGTCCCCTCACATCATGTCCTGGAGCTGAGCCCAGGACACCAGCCAGGGGGTCCCTGGTGCTCCCCTGACCCAAGTCCTCCTCTTCCAACACCAAAGTTGATGCCTTGCTCACTCAGCTGCCCTGCCTCCTCCTCCTCCCACAGGCTCCTGGAGCTGCCTTTTCCTGCCTGTGGACACAAGTCCCTGGGGGCTCCCCTCTTGACAAGGGGGGAAGTCGCAGGGATGCAGCCAGCAGCAGCTTTCCAAAAACCTCTTGCAGTGCTGCCCTTCCTCTCACAAGTCAGCAGGCCCTGAAGTCCTGTACCAGCAGGTACTGAACTGTCCCCAAGGCTCTGAGGCTTTCCAGGAGGTGCATGGCAAAGCCCTAGGCAGCCAAGACGTGTAATTCTCCCAGACACATACAGGAGGGAACTTTTAATCCCAGTTCAATTCCATGAGCCCAATTCACCCGGCAATGGCATAGCAGTGAGGAGCTCCTGCTGCCCAGGCACTATGACAGGACAAGCAGGAATGTCGCCTCTCTTTGGGCTGCGCAGGACCTTGGCAACCTGTCGTGCCTCTGGAAAACATCCCTGCGCCTGCCTTTCCTCCCAGGACAGATGGTTTGTGCCAGGAGCACAGGTAACCGCTAACGGAGTGTGCCTGATTCATCTGGGCTGAGGAAACACCAGCACCTTCCCCTTCTCTAGCTGCGTTGCTACCATGGTGCTCACCCTGCAGAATGAGCACTTGGCCAACTGGCTGAGAACTTGCAGCTCAGCTCATGCTCAGGAAGTACCAGCTGAGTGTGAGCCTGCAGCGAGCCTCTTGCAGGGCAGCCCAGAGGGCTGAGCTGGCCGCTTTGGAGACAGGCGCTATGGAGGCAGAGGGAGGAGGAGGAGTGAAGGCCTACGAAATTCGCCGTGTGGTGGTAGAATGACTCTTTCCTCTGTTGTATTCCCCCAGGCTGGCACTCAGTACTCCACCTCAACCCTGCCTGCACCAAAATAATGGACCCCTTGTTTTTGTCCTCTGCATTTTGGCTAGTAGGGCATGAAGCTGGACCAAATTCTAGGATTTACTCCCCAAAGCAGCAGTCTGAAAGATATCCCTGACTAGCAGGGCAAAAAAACGCATCCAAACTTTGAGTGGAGATTTCAACCAGAAAGTGAGGGTTAACATTGATCCTCCTGCTCAGCAAAAAAAAGCCTGGGTGGTCCTGATGAGTGCTAGCAGCATTTAGGAAAGGAGGCAGTTGTGCATGTGAGGAGATCACTGTGCCTGAGGGTTTCCATCCTGTTTGCATTACAGAGCCCAGCCTGAGCATGGTGGTGTCCAGGCACACATGGAGCAGAAATTGGGCTCAGCTCATAGTAAAGGGGAAGCACAGGAGGGAGGAACCGACGTGAAGAGAAACAAGCACGAAGAGATGCCCAGCATGATGGGGGACAGAGCATTTATGTGACCAACCCAACACTTTCTCTTAACACACAGCAGGATGCAGCTGCCTCACAACCCCCCAGACCATCCATGACACAGATACCAGAGGCCAAATTTCTTTAACCTCATCCAAACAGAAGGAACTTTTTTTTAAAAAAAAAAAAAGAAGTGCATGCAGCAATCCCACTACACCCCCGCCCCAAAAATACACTGAACAGCAGCATCTGAGCTAAACTCTGCACCGAGGACCAAGCGAGTCGTGCTGTCGGGAGACCCCGGGTGGCCTTCGTGGCCACCCTCACCTATCCTGTACCTTCAAGGGGGAAAAGGGTGTAGGAGGGGTCTGCCCCACAGCAAGAATGCGCCGAGCCCCGGAGCGCTCTGAGCCGCGGAGCTTGGAGCGCTGAACGCGGAGCCCCCGAGTTCGGGGCGGCCGGAGAGCGGAGCCCCTGGAGCTCGGAGCCCCGGAGGGCGGAGCCCCAGAGCGCGGAGCCCCGCGAAGCCCCGGAGTTCGGAGCCCCGCGGAACCCCGGAGCGCGGAGCGCGGGCGCGGCGCTGTCCGCGGTGCTGAGGGCGCGGGCGGGCACTCACCGGGCTGCGGCGCCGGGCGGGCCGGCGTCTCCTGCCGCCCTCGGAGAAGAAGACGACCAAGAAGAACCCGGGACGAAAGTCGGGCGGCCCCGCTCCACCGGGGGCAAACCCTTCCTGCCCCGGCCCGGCCCGGGCTCGGCCTGCGCGCCCTGCCTGGCGCCGGCCGCCCCACCGTCTGCTGCGGCGCGGAGCCGCGAGCGTCGGATGCCTCCGCCGTCGCTCCCTCCCCTGCTTAAATTTCAGCAGCTTTTTTTTTTTTTTTTTTTCCTTTTTCCTTTTTTTTTTTTCCCTCCTCTTCCCTCTTTTCCCTTCCCTCCCCGCTCCGAGCTCTCCCAGCTCCCTGCAGGCAGCCACCTAGTGGGCAGAGACGGGAGGAAAATCCCGCCCGGCCCCCCTCCCCAGCAGTGCTGCTTTACCTCCCCGCCAAGCCTCCTGGGGGGCAGGGGGCCGGCCTGGCTCCGCGGCACCGCCGCATTCCCCGCTACGAGGCTGCAGCCTCCCACAGCCCCTCTGGGCACAGAAAGGCCACGGGATGTGAAGTGCAAAGCAGCAGTTCGGAAATGAGTAACACAAGCGGGAAACAGCAAGAGGAAATTGCAAGAGGGCAAAGAGTCCGAATAGGAGAGGGCAGGAGATGGAAAATGCTGCAAGAGAAGTGAACTGCTTTGGGGATTCTTGTTCCTAGCGGTGGATGCAAACCAGCGTGTAGGCTGGTTTGAAGGCTGCAAGCCTCCCTCCAGGAAGGTTTAGGTCCTTCCTTTCTCCAAAGACTAGCAGCAGAGGACACTTTCACTAGTGGAGAGCATTTCTGCCTTGCCGGACACTGCTCACTGTCCACCCTGGTGGCAATGTCAAGCCTGCACCTCTCCATCTGCACACGAAAGGAGTTGTTGCTGCAGGACAGGGCAGCAGCAACTAGGAGCACCAAAGATTCCCCTCATCCGGATGCTCTGGGAGTCATGTCCAGCTTTCTTTCCAAGCAAGGTTGGAGAAGGTTGCTGCACAGCCACCCAGGGTTATCCCCTAGAGGACCTGTAAAAAGTCTTGTCCCTGGCAGCTGACCTTTCAATGATGTCCGGGAGAATTTGAGTTGACTTTTCTTTTTCACAAGGACAAGCGCTGAGTCCTGCACCTGGGAAGGAATAATCCTAGCATCAGTCCAGATTAGGGATTGACCTGCTGGAAAGCAGCTCCATGGAGAGGGATTTGGGAGTCCTGGTTGACAACACATTACCCATGAGACAGCAATGTGCCCTCGTGGCCAAGAAGGCCAACAGGCTCCTGGCTGCAGCAGGGGCGTTGACAGCAGGACAAGGAAGGGGATCCTGTCCCTCTGCTCAGCTCTGGGGAGGCACCTGGAGTGTTGAGGCAGTTCTGAGCTCCCCAGGAAAAGAGGGAAATGGAGCTTCTAGGGAGAGGCCAGCACAGGGTTACGAAGATGATGAAGGGACTGGAGCATCTATTGTATGACAAAATGACGAAAGACTAAGTGAGTTGGGGCTGTTTAGCCTGGAGAAGAGAAGACTGAGCGGAGATCTGATGTTCAAGTACCTCAGGGGAGAATGCAGGGAGGACAGGGCCAAACTCTTCTCTGTGGTGGCTGGTGACAGGGATAATGGGTACAAGCTGAACCCCAGACAGTTCCATCTCCATGTGAGGAAGAACTTCTTTCCTGTGAGGGGGACAGAGCCCTGGCACAGGCTGCCCAGAGAGGTTGTGGAGGCTCCTTCTCTGGAGATCTTCAAACCCACCTGGATACCACCCTGTGCCTCATGCTCTGGGCGTCCCTGCTGGAGCGGGGGGTTGGACTAGATGATCTCTAGGGGTCCCTTCCAACCTCGATCGTTCTGTGATTCTGTGATTCTCTTTGCAGGTTTGAAGCCACTGGGAGCTGTTTATGAATTCCTGACAAATTCAACCAATTACTATTACTCAGCCCAAATAATGCAGCAAAGATTCAGAAAAGGCTATAATGCTGTATTTTAGCATATTCAGAGATTTTCGATTCCTTTTGACTTTGAAATTTATCTGAATATTCAGAGCACTAAGCCCTCAAAAGCTTTTTGCTCAACAAGAAGCGGCATTGTTATTGGTAGAGGGTTGTTTCCAGCTGAGCTGGTGAACCACTCTTTAAAGAGAAATTCCAGCTAATTACACATATAACTTCAGACATAGTTTCCATAGGTGGCTCATGTTCTCCTAGCAAGCTGATCCTTCAGCTAATCCTCATTCAGCTCCTGAGGAGTCAAGCAAGACCTCCCCTAGTCATGGTGAAAAGACGGTCCTGACAGTACCCGTAGCTCCAAAGGTAGGACCTAATTTCCTGGTTTCCCCATGTCAGTCAGGCAAACTGCCTAGTCTACCTCCCACTTGTGCAAAACAAAGGAGCGCTGTGAGACGTGAAGTCCATTAATAACTCTGAGATACTTCAGCTCTGCAGGTAAGTGTTCACTTAAATGCAAAGGAGTCAGGCGCACACCCACACATGTGTATGTGCCCGCAGCTCCAAGGGAGGAGGCAGTGATCTCTGCAAGCATCAGAAACCAGAGGTTATTAAACTTGGTAGCATCCTCCTGAGCAGGAACCAGAGGCGCGGTGCCAATCTTGCTGAATTGGGCTCTGCTGAGGCAGAGGCAGCTCTGCTGTCAGCGCCAGGGCCAGGGTTACAAATAGCATCCCTGGTAGGGAAGGAAAGAGAATTATCAGGGAAAAGGGACAAGTGGACAAACGTCTTCCCCAGCCAAGACTGGGGAAGCCCCCTCCAAAACATTTCCCTGGCCATGCTGAGTAAAACAAAGATCCCCTTTGCAGGGAGGACCCCCGGCAGCTTTCAACTCTCCTCCTGTTGCAAACTGTATGGACAGTGGCGCTGGACAGGGACCGGATCAACGTGTGCAAGGCAGGAACGCCTGATGCTGCTGGTGATCATCACGTGCACGCAGAAGCGCGAGCGGGGGTCCCCGGACTGAATTAACAGAGAATTAAACATATATCTTCCTTCACTGAGTTAAAGCATTACAAGCAGGGCCGCTCCGGTTCCATCCATCTCCATTAAGGGCAAGAACATGAACTACCTTTTGCACAGTGAAATCCCACTGGGTGCCACGCTGGGCCGCTGGAGCTGGGTACTAAGAGGGAGAGGGAGCAGCGTGAAGAGTGTGTGATGATAGTAAGAAGGTTTGACTGCAATCGCTGAAGCAATAAACCCAAATCTTTACCTTACCATCTAATACCTTTCAATCAAAAATCAAATTATCTGCTATCCTGCAAGAGTCGAACATGGGCAAAGGCTCTCAGGTGTGCAGGAAAGGGCCATGGGGGAGACAAACAAACAAGCAAACTGCGCTGGGAGCCCAGGGAGCCAGAAAACCTGGCCTGGGAAAGATGGAGTGAGTGGCAGAGCTGGTGCCCATGAGGCAGCAGGGGCGCTCGGTCCCTCAGCAGCACCTGGACCTCAGGCACCCAGAGAAAGCGGTGCTGAAGGGATGCCCCAAGTCTGGATGTGGGGCCTCCCTTTGCAACGGGAGTTTGCTTTTAATCCTTTTGTGATGACATGTACAGTTTGTCTGATGTTTTTATGCAAGCAATAAATACGGATGCCATTCAGCACCCCCGTGAATTCCCAGTGCTCCAGTAAGCAGCTTGCCATCGGTATTGCCGTTTATAAAACACTGATTAGAAGAGGATGGCTGTGCAAAAGCACCCAGTGCAAGTGCACTTCCAGACCCTGAGGAGGTGAATCCTTAAGCAAAGGCAGTGGCATTAAACAGCCTGTGGAAGGGCCAGTGGCATCCTGGGTAGCATCTCGGGTCTGGCCACCCCCAGCCCGAAATGGCCCCAAGGAGCCCCAGCTTTTGCCCCAGAGGCAGAGGCTGCACTTAAAACCTGTGTTCAGGTAGTGAATCTGGTAAGGAAATTAAGCCATGGTGGCCTGAGGTGGCTTGGAGCCGGGGACCTTTCCCTTAAAGCAGACTTGGGGCTGGGGCCCTGTGAGAAGTGCCCTGCTCATCCCTTGCACAGGGAGATGAGAAGAAACATCACCCTGGGGAGAGGTGGGGATCAGCAGGGAGAAAGGCAGATCAGAAACCCAAGGCAGGCTGGAGCCCGAGACGCTCTGGGAGGCAGGAGTTGTCCCCACACTGTGCCTCGCCACCGGTCCCTGCCTGCTCAGTGCGGGCAGTTGTGACACCCACCCAACCACAGCATCTCCCCAGTGCCAGGTACATCTGACTGGGACAGAGAGCCCAGGCTTGAGCTCCAGACAAACTAATGACACACCTGGCACAGAGGAGAGAGGAGTCAGGTCCAGAGAGGTGCAAAGGGGCTGGCACTTCCCCTTGCTCTGCTGCATACAGGTTATTAAGAGGGAAAAAAAAAAGAGAAAAAAGGTGATAAAGATAAATGTCTGAGAGTGGAACACACCAGCAACCCTGGTCCATCATTCCTTTTCTTCTTTTTCATCAAATTATGACCTGAAATCACTGAATACATATTTTATTATGCAGATAATTTAAAGGATGAGACTGAGGCTTTGTAAGGCACAGTCACATTAGAAGACAAAGAGCAGCCATTAATCTCTTAAGAAAAAAAATAAATAAACAAAAAAGGAGGAAAGGAAAGCTGTGGGGGGGAAGAGATTATAACAGATGGTCCCCATTTCTCCTCTGCGGACTTTTTGGTTGAGGGGTAAACAAGGCGCCCTGGCTCTAGGCAGGCCAGACTGGCATTGCATAGCCCTCCTGGCCAAGCTTTGCTCCTTGTCTGTGAGCGATCAGGTGAACAATGTGCATTGTTCTCACCGTTGGTTTACACAAATGCTTCCAGCGTATTTGTTATTCTGGTTTAATTTTCGAGCTCGGGTGTCCCAACACTAGAGCCCTCCTGCTCACTTGCTCTGCCTGAGCTGGAGCTTGCCAGGCTATGGTGCCTGCATCAACCACCCCCAAGGACCATGGAGGACCATGGAGGGGTCCACGCAGCCTCACCTTCAGGATGGCTTGAGTTCAGTACCTCAGTCCTTTAACGGTGGAAGGGGCGAGACGGGCATCAGCCCCAAGTCTTCACCATCATCCTGAGCATGGAGTGCTGTCAGCAGGAAACTGTCCTGGACAAATGGGCTGTAGAGCCTTGTTGGAGACTTTTCCATTCCATCCTCTGCCCATCAGTGTTCTTTGGGAGGAGTATTACCAGTCCTGCAGGCAACAAGGGGTCTCCTCCTGCCTTCGCACTCTTTCCCATCTAGCTTTGGGAGGTCTGGCTCTAGGAGATGGAGCCCACCAGAGGGTGAGGTGAAGCTTGAGGGTCATGGCGGTGGCAGGGTCAGAGCTGCTTTGGTTGAGGGTTGCTTGTTCCCCTCCCCAAGGATGGCTTCAGCACTGTGCCCAAACATCTCTTCACCTTCATGTTTGCTTGCAATATTGTCCCAGGGCCCGAGCCTCATGTGCATGTCCCCCAGCTCTGTACTGAGGCAAGGTCGGGGTCCATCTCTCCTGCATTTCCAAAAGGCCGGTAACACTACACCTGCTTTGGCACGCTGTCACCCATCTTTGTGTCCTCATGTCTGAAATAATAATCCCCATCACTCAAGGCAATCCAAGAAACGATTGGACCTTGTTTAGGGAAGTAGACAGGTGTTGTACGACTCACCTCATATGGTCTCCTTGTGAACACCAGGAACGTGTCCTCTCCTGTCACTGTGCTGCCATAGCTGCCTCTACACCGGGCTCTGAAAATGAAGCAGCTCATCCTGCTCTCACAAGGTAGTAAATAACAGATGTTGGAAGGGACCTTAGGTATCAGCTGATCCAACTCCCTGCCCAAGGCTGGCTGGACCTCCAAGTCGGCTCATGAAAAGAGGAGGACCCCGAGGGACTGATAGGGTGCCTGTGGGCACAGCACAGCTTGGTACCTCTGCCAAGGTGGACTGAGATGTCTTCTCCACTAACAGGTAAAGGAAAGCTACTGCTCAGGGCACAAGCCTCCAAAAGATAGGAGGTTGGCCTAGCTCCCTGCCAACGCAGTTAGCGGTCTGAAAGTAGCTGCAGAGGCAGCGCTCTCCCCAACGTGCACTGAGTGTTGCAAGGGGTTTTCTGCCTTGGAGGCTGAGGCTGTGCTGTCTACTTGGGTGTACCCATTTAACCAGTGTCCAGGGGAGCGGTGCCACAAGCCTGCAAAGGAGACACTGTTCTGAGCTCTTCCCTGCCCCGACTCCCTTGCCCTTTGCTGGCAATGTAAAAATCATTATTTCTCATTGCATTTAAATAGCTTGGAAATTGGCTTTTCTCTTCCGTTGCTGCACCAAGCTCGAAGCGAGCGGAGCAGGTGAAGATGAAATGACACCTTATCTACAGCTGAGTTCCTTGGGGCAGGCTGCCTGGTGCATCCATGCATGGAGTCAGGCACCCATCCCCACATCCCTCTGTGTGCCCCCATGGCGGGCACGCGGGGCTGGGCAAGACCACCAACCCCAGGGTCTTCCCCAGGAGGGTCCACAGGAGAGGAGGTAACAGGGTGCAGCTGCCCCGGTCACTTGCCCGCGTACGTCCCAGGCTTCCAGCCCTCGCTCTGACCCAAGAGCTGTTGCAGCCTCCTCCACTGCCCTTGCCGAGGGCAGCACTGGCGGCAGCACCGTTGCGGTCTGCTGGGCTTTGGCCTGGCTGGCAGTGGAACGAGGGCAGACGCTCTCCTGCCTCTGTGGGGTGGGTCCGGCCCCGCTGCCCGCTGCCCCTGGAGGCTGCTGAGGCCCATTAGTCACGGGCCGCTTTGCAGATCGATGGCAGCTTCAGGATGGTTTCTGGTTGTGGCAAGGGCAGACAGAGGACACTGTGACCTGGGCTTCGAGGTTGGTGGTGGGGCTAGGCAGCTGGCAGTGCATCTTCACCCACACAGAGCTCCTGCACTTGAGGGGACGTGAAAGGCACAAGCAGGGCCCATAGATCGACACACGTCCTCCTGCTGTCCCCATCCTGTGCAGGGATGGCCACCAGGATGTCCTGCATGCAAGACCAGCCCCCGAGTTGAGTCCACGGGAATGAACTTGAGGCTGCTCGAGGTGCTGGTGACCAAATCTCTGCAGTACTCTGGGAG
Source organism: Crypturellus undulatus (assembly GCA_013389825.1). Classification (NCBI taxonomy): domain Eukaryota; kingdom Metazoa; phylum Chordata; class Aves; order Tinamiformes; family Tinamidae; genus Crypturellus; species Crypturellus undulatus. The sequence continues at coordinate 121,262 of VWPW01005315.1, read as the reverse complement.
CTGGGAGTCATTCTGGTCTCCCGGGGAAATCACTACCAGTCTCCAAGGCGGTGAGTGAGACCAGGGCTGGCCGCATGCAGCTCCTGGGGCTGCTCCCTAGGGGAAAAGCTCCTGGGTCCATTCCCAGCCACAGCTGCGTCCTCGGAGCAGCGCACGAGTGGCCCGGGAGGAGGAGGGCACTGAGCTGGGCCCCATGACAATCGACCCCAAAGCAACGCCTGTCCCAGCCACGGCCCCATCAGCAGCCCTGGCCCTTACTTGTCCCCCTGTGCTAAAACAGCTAAACGCCAGCACCGAATGCTCTCCAGGCCGTGGCTGCTGCCGGCTTCCCTGGGGCATTTCCAGGGTGTTCAGAGGGGAAGGGAGCTCCAGGGTTCTTTGCTGCGGGGATGGTGACCGCGGATGGGGCAGTACCACAAAGCTGCCCACCCCCGAAGCGCTCCGGCTGTGGGACGGCACTGCGCTCCCTGGGGCCGGAGGTGGGCCTGGGCATCGCAGCAGTGCCAGGAAGGGGGAGCAAGCGGCTGGGCCGCCATCTGCAAACGCCGGCTTGGCAGCATGGGTGCTGCTGCGCGCCCGGTGCTGATGGTGGCACAGCTTTCTCCCACTGCGGCGTGAGCACCAGGCCGCTCTCCTCTGCCCTTGCCCTGGGCAACGCTGCTGTGGCGGCGCAACACGGAGCATGGCAGGGCCGCAAGAGCAACGTGGAGGCTTCCCAGGTTTGGTTTCACATGGAGCTCACACTCCCGTCTTTATTTCAGCCGTCACTTGCTGCCTCCTAAGGACGGCCTTCACATTTTTTGAAAGTCTCCAAATTATTTTCCTTGGCTCCAGGGAGACGGTGGGAGCTTGGAGGGCAGAAGCACACACGTAGTCTCCAGAAGGAGTGTCAATCAGGTCTCCCAGGAGAGGTCCAGGAGGCAGCGACATTTTTAAGAGATGGTGAAAACTTGGGGCTGGCTCCCCACTAATTTTTCTTCTTTCCTGATTTTCTATGGCAAGTCCTGGCCTTACTTCTGCTGAGCTGAACCATCCGTCAGGCCCAATTCTAGGGAGTGAATGAAAGTTAAATTAGAAAGATTTAATCTGTTTGAGAGCACCATTTTTGGCCAAATCTATTTAACTCAAATGGCTTGTTAATATATGCGGTAGAGGAAGCTTTTCTTTTAAACCAGCCAAGTACTTTATTTCATTAACAAAGACATTGAAGACTTGGAATAAATACCCCAGTATTGCCTTAGAGTTGAACAAATGTAAGGAGGAGGAAATCCAATTTGTCTGCAGTTAAAAAGAAACCAACAAAAAAAAACCCTCAAAACCCTGTTTCCACCCCAATTGCAAAAGGAGAACTGAGACCCTGACTCAAGAACCTTTGTGGAAGGCATCCTGAAAGCAAAACTGGCTGCTGATGCTTACCACAAGCTGGTGGAGACCAGGGCTGCAGCTGCCTCTCCAGAAGTGGTGACAAGAGGTGCCGACCCCAGTGCTGCTCCCTGCAGCAGAGGAGAGCAAGGGAAAAATCCTTCACTGGAAAGTGCAAGGAGCAGGATTTGCCTTTCCCATTACCTGCCGCTCTCTGACCTTCCATAGTTAAACAAAATTACTCTAAACAAACAAGGATGCTGCACTCTGGTTGATCGCAGGCATTAGCGGCGCCTCTGCGTTCACTGCTTAAAGACCCTGACATACTGATGTTAATTTATGTTTCCCCTTGATCATCACTTTCGATTCTCTCCAGCGATGAACTTCTTTTGGCTCTGGAGCACGTTCCTCCTACTCCTCCATTAAATGCTTTAAAATTAATTAGAGAAATAGGTTTGCTACGTCAGATTTTAAGTTCCCTTTCCTAAAGGAAGAGTCTTACTCACCTGGCACCTCTCTCAGGGACACAAGTGCCAGATGCAAAACTGTTTGGTGCTTCCAACCAAGGCTTTTGTAATCCTGTTCTTTCCAAATGGGAAATTGGGGGTGAGAACTGTAAACGCTCACTACCTGCAATTAATTTTCTCTGAAAGAGCAGTTAAGCGCCGGAACAGGTTTCCTCGAGGGTCTAATGAATTTCTATCCTTGTTCAGTCAAATTTTGGACACCTTGAAGCCTCTGAGCAAGCTGATGTAGCTTTGAAGCGAGTCCTCCTTTAGACTAGAGAACTCCAGAGGTTCCTCCCAAGCTCAGTTATTCTCCCATTCTGATAAGGCTGAAAACCTTATGGAGATTATTAGTTTAGAAGGCCAAAGAAACTGCAGAAGGCAGGAATTACTGCAGGACGAGCGCAGAGCTGCACTGTGCACCCGACCCAGTGAAGGCAACACATGTCCCTCAGCCTGCCCCGAGGGACGCTTCCTCCCAGAGCCCTCCCGCCAGGATCAGATATTTGAGGGGCTCTGCAAGGACCCCGCCGAGGCAGCACAACCATCTCCCTTACGGATAACATAACGGGGAGGGTACCTGAGGCAGGACCTTACTACGGGGGCACTTCTCCCATTCACTCTTCGCTAGGTGAATATGAAACACAGATCAAAACAAAGCTTTTGGGAGAAGGAGGACTATTCCAACTGCTTCTCCTTCAGAGGACAGTACAAGGCAATTTTTTTAAAAGAAACTTAACCAAATGTTTAAAAAAATACAGTAAGTAACGATAGGTACCCTACATATGTCAGCTGCAGAGTTACCTGGAAGAAAGAAAATTAATGGGATTAAAATAAAGAACACACCACACTTGTGAACAAGACATAAAAAAAAGTCATCAACCCGTATTTGTGAGCAGCTGTGTTTCTAATTAGACCCTGACACCACATTTGCATTTATCTTGATTGAAACAAAATGAAAACTTAAGGAATAGAGGAGGCTGCTGCTAAGTTGCTTTCCCTGTTTAATTCAAGCAGGAACCTTAGAGCATTTATAATAGCTATCTTTTCCCCTGCTTCAAAGATCTCGGCTTTGTCAGAGTAATTTCAATCTAAAATACAGAGGATTTCGGTGGGGGCGGAGGAAGAATGAAGCTACCTGTCAAAAAGGGGCCGAGCGGCGCAGAGTAGGGAGTGTGGCGAGCAGGGCTCCTGGGCCCCTGTCATAGCAGCAGACACAAATAACAGCCGCGAGAGCAGCTGCCTGCAAAATAAATCAGCGAAGAGGATGGAGGCTGAGGGAAATTCCCTTGCAGCCACACGTGGGTCCCGGAACCGGAGAGCGGCGCAGGCCAGGGCGGCCCTGTGTGCGGGGGGCACTGGGGCAGGGGGCCCTTTCAAAGCTCAGCACGGAGGCACCAAGCACCAAGCTCTTCAGAACACGCTCACTTGCAGCAGGACGTGTCAAACAGCTGCCACGGGACAGAACCAGCTCCGTCTCCTGCCGCAGCAACGCAGGTGACTCACGGCGGGAAGCTGATGGCAGCACCGCAGAGCAGGATGCACATCACCTTGCTGTCACCCCATTCTTTGCTCTCGCGCTACGCGAGTGCCAGGAACCACAGCGCAAACGTGGGGCAGCGCTTGGCCCTGCGCAGCAGTCAGAGGTGGGCAGCTTGGCCTCACCCCCACAGGCACAACCCTTCCCAAAGGCCAAACCTGGTGCCATCGCATACCCTTTGGAGCACAGGGCCACAGCTGCCCCCAGGGGACACAGGCACCAATGCTGAGCGAGACCTGGCGACCAAATCAGCTGCGCAGCTCCATCCCGGCTCCTTTCTTTACCTCCCCAAGACCACCCTGGTTTCCCTTTTGCTGCCCCGTGACCAAAGCGTCACTGTCCCTTTCCTAGGCAGCCAGAGAACAGAGCAAGTCTTCATGGGAGCAAACCAATGCTCAGAAGCGCCCAGGAATTGCAGCCTTGAGGTGTGAGGGATAACATTAGCAGCATGAATGAATTTGAAGAGATTTTGCTTGTAAATTGGAACACTTCCTACAGGTATCAATATGCGTAGTGCACCTTTGCCACATGGAACTAGAGACACTACACCCACTAATTCCACTTTCAAGCTTAAAAAGCACTGGCAGCAACAGAAGCAGCACTGCTATTCATGAGAATCAGCTGCATTTTCTTCCCCTCCCCGGCCAGCTTTTCTACCAACAAAGTAACACCACCTTTTTGCATCATGGTTTATTCCCCCTCCGTATGTACAATTAAGTGTATGCATGACCATTAAAAATAAGGCTACTTATATCATGGCTCTGAAAACACATTACAAATCAATTCCACTCCCCCTCTTACAATAGTCAAAATGCTCCACTTCCACAGATGATTTTTCAGAGAGGGGCAAATGTAATTAGACCACGTGGGAGGTTAAGTGGTGCAGGGCTTTGGTAAGTGGATCTAGAAGCTTTCTTCTCCAGCTGAGATAGCCAAGCACAGCCAGTGGTGAGGAGATTATTATCCCATGACGTTTGGTGAGGTCAGTCCAGGTCCCAGGCAACTGCAGTTCATGTCATCTCAACGCAGCCGTGGTGGTGGGCAGCAGAGGCCCAGGCTTGCATGGACATAAGGACAAATTGCTCCTCTTCTTAGGAGCAGCCCCTGCAGGACAAGGCAGATGCATAAGGACAGGAGGAATGAGAAGCTGCCATTCTCTTCTTGGGAACCAGAGGACTTCAGTTTCCAGAGCTATCAACCTGGCTGACATGTTTAATGCATCTAAAAATCAAAAGGAATAACTAAACCATATTATTATGGAATCTTAACGCAAATTGCTTAAATGTCCAGATAAGGCTGAGAGACTTTCTTTTTCCATTAGGGATGGAATAGTCCAGATAGAAGTAACTGGAGATGCACAACTGAGTACAGCCCTGTGTGGTCCTGTAAGCTCCCTTCCCAAGTAGTCTGTTCCCATATGAAACAAGAGAGAATCTTCCAGCTTCAGCTTGTGGCTCAATAAATTTTATTATTCCTTTTTGTTTTTTTTTTTTTTTTAAAAGAATTTGTTTTCCTATCATAAAAATTAGACAACCATACCACCAGCAGCAGCAGAGTCTGTGGAGTTAATGTTGATGGCAAACAGTTCACTGGTGTCTCCAGCGTATCAGAATGTCCTAAGAAGTTCATAAATGGGAAAAAAAAAACATGATGGTTTTGGGGAGGAACATCAAAGTTGCTTCGGTTTCTTGCCCTACTGACGATCCCAGATGAACACTGTAGCAGATCAGTAGGACCAAGTACCTCATGCCTTGAGAGAAACCCCTTCATACCAGCTCCAGTACCTGATTAATGGGAAAGATGAGACATTCAGAGCAGGAATTTATGACATTCATTGTTTCCTACATCAGTATTTAGATCATTAGGACAGGGATTGACTCTTCTGTCTCCACCCTGTATTCACCCACAGGCAGCACTGGGACACAAATGTGATAAAAACCTTGACTTCGATGCCTGTTCACACTGTGAGAAACCATGGCAAGATGCAAGACTGTTCAGCTGCCTTGTTCTCACTGATCCCAGTAACCAGTTATCTAAAACCTGGTAGGGGAGGTCAAAGCTTTGCTCTTCTCAGCCCTTGCTGCTTGCGTTCACACTCAATTTCCCATGCTAGCACAGTGCAGCAGCCTCTGGTTGCATGCCCACCCCGCTAGAGACAGCAGAAGGAAACTGTCAGCTGGGAGCCACCTCCTGGGTGACCTGGGTTGGATGTGCCTCAGATGTGGCTTCACCAGGCACAGCTTCAAGGGGCCTGAGCTCTCAGCACTATTGATAGACACAGCATCTACCTCCAGATTAGGCTGGGATTGATCCCACACCGTAAGAACAACCCCAGCCCTTTTCCAGACACTGTCAGCACAACACACCAACTCCACTGAGCTCTGATAAATTCAAACAGAAAGAGCAGAATTCTAATAACTTAGGCTGTTTACACATTTTTCTCTCTGCTTTTTCTCATTAACAACCAAAGTGTGTGAGCAAAATCTCTCCTTTACAATCACTCTGCTCTGGCTGCTGCATTCACTTAAAGGTATCGTAAGCCTATGACATTTGTGCCTATTTTATTAAGAACCAAGTGACTGAAGTAGTAAGTAAGCAATTCCAAAGTCTGCTAAATGAACCTAGGAACAAGAGACTACAGCATTGGTAAGTAACAGCAGAAGTAAACATGCCGCTCTACTGGTCAGAAGCAGCCTACAAAGGAGGAAAAAATCTCTTGATGCAAATCAAATAGAGATCACTTAGGACTCTCTTTAGTCCTGGAAAAAAAAAAAAATCACCAAAAAAGCAGAATGTTCAGACTATCGAATCTTCTGCGGTTCCAGGGATCTGCTATCATCACAGGGACTCACTGAGGAATCAGGAGAAAGGGGATCTCAATTTGATAAGATTAAAAAAAATAGCATATGATTTTAAAGATGCCAAGTAAAACCTTCTATCAGTAATTATAAAACATATATACATATATATATATATATATATAAAAGAAAAAGTGAAAACTCCAGAATACAGGCCTGCAGTGTTAACCACAAAACCACAAATGCTGCTGAGCAGAATTTGGGAGGAGCTTTGAAGTGATACTCTCAGAAGCACTCAGCAGCAGCCTGAGTTTGGCTATTTTTTTTGCTTGAGCAGTTGTGCAACAGACCTGCAAAGAGGGGCCAAGTCTTCTGCAAATCACTCCATGTTTCCTGAGCCGACGTGCACTTCATGGACACTCTGCACTACTCATCTACCTCCAAGAGTTCCAAGCCCAGCAAAGCACGACTGGGAACCCTGTGCCGACAGGAGCAGCAGTAGCAAGCAGAGACGGGTTGCGAATACCAGCAAGTTAACATGGAGCCTCCTCGGCTGCTGCCCCTGCCACGAAGCAGCACGTAGACACGAGCTGTGTGTGCAGACACGAGCTGCGCGTGGACACGAGCAGCACTCGCTGAGACCCTTCCGATCCAAACCGCTGTGCGAGAGACGCTTTCCAGCCAATGCAGAAACCCAGCGGCTGTTGTGGCAACGAGGACACCACACCCTGCTATTAGCCCAGAAAAATACATCATATGTGAGACTAGAAGCAGTCCTTACATCCAAGCTAAGCTCACATAAGTGCCCAGAGTGGCAGGGGTATGGCACCTGCTGGACACTGCCACCATCTTTTCTACCTTTCCTTTAATTTGGCCGCATTGCTTTTGTGCTGTCTGCTCATTCCTCCATGTGCCAGAGGCAAATACATCATCTGTATTACAAACACTCTCAGCTGGGATGACCTTCTCTAATGGTTTCTCCTCGCTGCACAGTTTCCGCAACCTCAATCTTTACTAAAAATGGATTTAAACATTTAAAGAGAAGAAGTATGAAATAACTCACCTTAATTGTACCCTGACTGTTAGCAGCAATCAGCACATTGGACTCCTGAAAAAAAAAAAAAGAGGTACTATCAGCATTTGCCACTGCCATGTTTTTTTTTTCCCCTTTCTCCTATTTTTCTTCTCTTTTTCCCTCAGTAACATGGCTGGTGTCTATCTTAAACACAAGAAGTATATCTAATTTCAAAGGGACTTTGCTCTTCTCATTTCCAAGATGCTTTCAAGGCTAAAAGTCGTTATACAAGTTATATTACCTTAAAGAGTTAGAAAGCAATGATCTCTAGTGCTTGTATGGAGCTTTAAATCTCCAAAGCAATTTACAAACATGAATTAATCCTTGCAGTCTGTCTGTGAAGTGGGCAAATAATAACAATCATTTTCATCTCTTGGCAGCATATGGCAAAGGTCTCTAGTGCCTTAACTAAACGGACTAATCAACGTGACAAACCCTCGGAGGCCGCACACCCTCTCCACAGCCAGCAGACTTTAGACAAGTAAAACAGAGAGCAGGGCTGGAAAAGCAGTTTATGTTACCCACAGTTAGAAAGCCACAGCAAACACACCAAACTCAGAAGGGAAAGAAACAGAGGGCTGAGGCCCTGCCATTATTCAGAGCAGAAAAACAGCACTTATTTATCTCCCAGCAATCAATAGAGTTTCCATTAGAGAGATCCTGCTTGTCTGCAACCAAACAGCTTGTTCCCGCAGGCAAAAACCCAGCGGGTCCCAGACAGCCCCTACCTCTGCAGTGCCCAGAGAGCACAAAGGCACCCGTTTAAAACAGACGTGCAAAAAAACGAAGCCCCAAAGTCATTCAGATAGGAGGAGATGCCCGGCACACCCTTCTGTGTCTGCAGCTTTCCTCAGCCCCCTTTTCCCAATTGCTCTCGTTGCTGCTATCCCTGCTCAGACAAACTCCCCGTAATTATCCCATCACTTAACACATACGCATTGCAGAACCGCTGGTTTTGAGGAGAGGCAGAACAGTCCTACCCAAGAGCAGAAAACACTGCTCAGGTAAGAGGAGACTTTTGGTGAACCATTGCGCTAAGTGACATGAATAGATCCAGCACCACCCATTAGGGTGAAACTTCTCACGGTACCTCAACACTGAACCTCCCCGTCAAGACTCCTGAGAGGAGAATGCATCCTCAGCAGGACGCACACACTACCATTCCCATTAATTTGCCAGTTAACCAGGTCTAATCTTGTGAACATCCCAGCTTCTGGCTAACAAGATTACAATTAAGTACCAAACGCCACGGGGAATGTATATATAAACGCGATCTGGGGGCTACGCACCTGCTCTGAGATGCCTAGCAGGATTTGGGAGGTAAGGGAGAGGCCCAGGCAGCTGCCTACAGAACAGCTCGAGAAGCCTGAACTCACGAGCAGAAGCGATGCCAGGGTGAAGGATGCCTGTTTGCACTGCAAGCGACTGGTACCTCGCACTGCAGCTTGCCGCGGCACCGCTGCGAACCAGCTCTGCTTCCGCCAACATTTCCACCTGCTAAATAAAACAAACACGCCGGAGGATAATATCCTCGCTCTTCAGAACCTACTGTTTTTTCAGTAGGGTCTGAGCTAATCGCTGCTCCGTGACTTTCATCTGCAGCACTGAGACACAAACAGGAACAGACAGCAGCAAAATTAGCGCCGAAGCTGTCATCGAACCACCAGTGACTGGCTCGTTAAGGCTCTCTGGCATTCCGCTCACTTCTATGGGAACATAGGCCTCTTTTTTTTTTTTTTTTTAATCCTCTAAAGGAACAATTCTTCCTTGTGTGCTGCCAGTGAAAAAGCCAATGCAGTCAACACATTAAGAACCTGGCAAGTTGTGAAGCTGCTCAGCTCGCACGTAATGGCTAGATTTACAACTCAGAATCACAGACTGGTTGAGGCTGGAAGGGACCTCTAGGGATCATCTAGTCCAACCCCCACTTCTCAAGCAGGGACATCTAGAGCACATGGCACAGGGTGGCATCCAGGCAGGTTTGGAAGATCTCCAGAGAAGGAGACTCCACAGCCTCTCTGGGCAGCCCGTTCCACGGCTCTGTCACCCTCACAGTCAAGAGGTTCTTCCTCATATGGAGGTGGAACTTCCTGTGTTTCAACTTGTACCCATTACCCCTTGTCCTGTCACAGGCTGCCACTGAGAAGAGTTTGGTCCCATCCTCCCTACATTCTCCCCTCAGGTATTTATACATGTTGATCAGATCCCCTCTCAGTCCTTCCTCATATGATAGATGCTCCAGTCCCCTAATCATCTTAATTGCTCTACGCTGGACCCTCTCTAATACACTTCAGACTCTAGCACCTTGCAGCAGCTGCTGCTCTCTGAGGTGGTGCTGCACTGCTGTAGGAAACAGCCCAATACTGCCAGAAGAGGAGGAGGGAGCTGGTTCATCAGCCAGGGAAGATATTCCAGGGAGAACTGTGGAAAAGCCTTTCTGGGAGGATCATTTGCAGAATTCTAACATTTTCACAGTCCACAGGGACAAGTGAATAATGCCTACGTGATACAAAGTCTTTATGCATGCAACCCGCAACTGTTAAGGGGTTTAATATCCTTTTACTCACAACGGCCGTGTGCGTATTGAGCCCACCTTTTTGTCAGGACAGGAGTCAAGGTAGCTTGTTGGCCTCCTGTTGTGGTTTTAACGTTACTGCGCAGGGGCCATAAACTCTTGCTTTGGACTTCTTCATTTGTACCACGGGTTTGCTGGCACAGCACGGTTTCAAGTGAGCTCTCCGACGTCCTCAACAGACAACCATATGGGACAATACATACTGTTCCCCCAGTATACGCATCCAACTACCTCAGGTAGTAAAAATAAGGCATCACTGTCCAATTTTACTGCATCTCTGCCTGTATCACTTTGTCTATGCAGGACTACGAGGTGAAAAGGTCGGTTTTACCCACAGCTCAGCTTTTCTGCGGGAGCCCCAAACTTCTAAAGCAGGGAGCATGTTGAGAAACCCCCCAGGCTAAGGTGTGCTCACAAGAGAAACCAGCTGCTGGGAGCGAGTCTTCCCCACGTGCCCTGCAGCTGAATCTCGCTAGAGCTGTTGGCAGCTGCAGCCCTTCTTGACGGAAGAGGAAAAAGGTGCCAGTTGCCTTTGTTAAAACAAGATTGAAGGAAAGTTCTCCCCAGACATCACAAGATCAAGAGACAAGGGCTTCCTGCGTGCCAAACCTTCTGCACACCACTGATTCGGTATCACCACAGCCCGCGGAACCTGATGAAATGCAGCAATCTCTCCTACAGACATCACAGCAGATAAGAAATGATAGGTGGAGACGCTGTGTGATGCTCTCAGGTCTCCTGTGATCAGATAACAGGGCATCTCAACAAATTGGGGACAGCTGCAAAATTGACAGGAGAGAGTATAAGAACTTTGCTCCTGTCAAGTTAATAGAAAAGAGTCAGACTCTGGGGACATCAGAAGAGGGTATCATCTTGCTTCTTGGCATTACATCCAGGTCTAGAAAGATTAATTGCCAAATGCAGGTGCAGCTCGGGAATCACTTCTGAGATTGACACAGGCACAACTCCAGAACAATGCTGAGATGCTCCAGGGCTGAAAGCCCTTTGCTGAGACAACCCGTGAAGGGTTGCCCATCTCACAGCACACATACAAAGCTTTCTCCTCAACTTCTTCCTAAAGCAGGCATGGTGGTGATGGGTCTACAGCTGCACTTGAAGATCTTGAAGGCCTTTTCCAACCATAATAATTCTGTGATTCTATAAACCGCAGTGACAGCATTACAGGAAGGCTGAAGGACACCCAGAAGGGTTGGAGTTCATGGCAAATCTTTGGTATTTCCTAGAGACTGGATACACCCCCAAATGGAAATAGGTGTCAGGCAAAATGAAAAGTGTCAATCAGTCCTGACAGCAAAAAGATTAACCACATAAAAGCATCTCTGTCCTGAACCTCACAGGTTCTCAGTTCCTTCAGCGTGGCAGCTGGTGAATGGCTGGTACACCAACAGGAACTGCTGGAGCACTTCACCCTCGGGATCAGAAGAGACTTTTCCCAGTTGCTCCATTAGAAACAATTTCTGCATCATATTCTTGAAAGGAAAGAAAAACAAAATCAACCCGGGGACTCTTTTGATTCACTGTAGTGATAACTGATGATAACTGGGTTTTGAAGCAGGGTTTCTTTTCCTCTTGGGTGTGGATAACCTTGAGGAAGCAATTTGTATTGGGAAAGAGGGAGGAGAAAAGAAAGCCTGGCTGAGTGCAGGTGCTCACACAAAAGTGGTCGGTATTACAAGACTCAGAAACGCTCTGGAAGCTTCATGAAGCTTGAGGAAACTCAGCCAAACAAGCCCTGAAATGCGTCCGAGCTGCTTCACTGCAGCAGACAGTAAGTGATAGTCGAGGTTGTAGGATGCTTTGTGCTTTTGTACAAGAACACATGGTGGGGGGGGGAAGGCGAAAGGAAAGCAAAAGCAGCCCAGATGGACAGCTATTTAAAACCACAATGAGGGCACACACGTGGTCTTAGAGGGACACACTGATACTTGAGCAGCCTCAACTCTACAGACCAACCGAAAGCTTCATAGAGCTGCTAGTTTCGCTGCAAACTCACCTTCTGCACACTTAACCCCCCACCTTGCCAGAAAGACTCATAAAAAAATATCCATGGGTAAATATTTGTCTTCTTTTTTCAAACAGAAAATAAAGAGCTCAAACACAAAATAAAGGGTCTCAAAACAGCGAGAATGACCAGCAATCACTCATACTTGTTTGTGAGACCGTTCCTCCTTGGTACCACAAAAGCATCAACCCTTTTGAAATTTTAATTTACAGTTCTCAGGTGCAAGCCTGCCTGAGTAAAGAGCTGGGGAGTTGTCTATGTCCAGGAGAAGCCTTGATGCAGATTTTTAAACATCTCCCTCACTCTAATGGAAGTGAAACTGCAAATGGGAGCACTTCCATGCCCTCATACCACGCACTTCCATAGCTTGGAAATGCGGTGGTCCTGTGAAATCAAGCTGAACAGGACCAAGGGCAAGAGCACACGAAGGATGGAAAATGCCAAAACCCTGTTTGTAACTGCCACTGTACTATAAACAACCGCAGATCACGCAGTTTGTGCCTTACCGTTAGCCTCGATTTACTGCACAAATAAAGCTTATTCTCCTCAAACCCACAGCACAGTAAGTCCATGTCTTACAAATGAGTTCCCTGGATTTGCGACTACTTTTTTCCTTCCCTATAGATTTGCAGTTGGAATTCCTCAGGATCTTCTTTTAAATCCGTCTTCCTCTCCCCTTCCCTCCCCAACACACATGTTTGCTAACAAGACGGCTGGTTTGTCAGCAATTCCCTTCTCTGCAGACTCACCTTGCCATCCGACCAAACGTTTACTCAAGGCAGGTAGGTGGTAACTAAGCAAAATTATCAGCATGGCACAGTGCATAGTAGGTGAGACAGTTTCTGCTTTATGTTTTTCATAGGCTGAGTAAAATGATGCTGTTGAACTAAATCTACAGGTGCTATCTACATGGAAAGCCATTTAAATCTTTTAATGGCAAAAGTTACTCCTTGATAAAGATGACTGTTATTGGACTGCTCCTTTGGGGACTCCTGACCGCCCTGAGGACAAATTTCGCTGAAGCTTTTGCCGCTGACACTGCACACGAAGCCTTCTCGTACATCCAGATGTGTGAAACGATTCCACAGGAGAATGCTGATGCTTGATTACACTTCGCGTTGCAATTAGCAGAGTCTAACAACTTCTCACTCGAAATCCCTGAGACTTCGTTATTTCCTGGTGGTGTGATTCAAGTCAGCGTTTGGTTTTTTGGAAAGAAAAATTAGATTTTAACCTATGAGGCAAGATGAACCTCTAGCACACATCATCACCAGGTCTTAAAAACCACATAGCAACATTAAGTCTCCTCCCAGCAGAACAATGTTGCACGGAGTTGCACTACTTGAGTAGAAAGGAAACTCAGCCTTAATTTAGACTTTAAACCTGGAAAAGAACATACATGTCTATATCATGCTCTTTTTTAATCTTCAGAAACTGCATTTTTATCCCATTCTGAAGGTAATTCAGAATGGCCTCTTTTCACTGGTGGTCACTGACAGAACCAGAGGAAATGGCCACAAACTGAAGCATAAAAAGTTCCACGGGAACTTAAGGAAGAACTTCTTGACAGTGAGGGTGACAGAGCACTGGAACAGGCTGCCCAGAGAGGTTGTGGAGTCTCCTTCTCTGGAGATCTTCAAGACCCGCTTGGATGCAGCCCTGTGCCACGTGCTCTAGGTGGCCCTGCGTGTGCAGGGTGGTTGGCCTAGATGACCTCTAGAGGTCCCTTCCAACCTCAACCATTCTATGATTCTATGATTAATTCCTTTGTACACGCAAAGCTCAAGCCTCCATAGGCTTGTTTAATCCTTACTCCCTTTTTGCCACAATTCTGTACTTTCCCCTCTTTACTATGAAGGCTTTTAAATTAAGTTTTCTGACAGCTCAACTTTTTTTTTTTCCCCCCCATCTTTTAAACTCTGTCTCTTGATACACGGAATAGATCCCTCTTTTTTGCGTCAGCAAAGCCTCCCTGAAGAAGCAGTCTTCGCATTTTTGGATTTTACACTTAATGTATTTTTCTACTTCTATTCAGCCTGACCTCAGGCCCAGAAGCCACCCTAACGGGAAGGTTTTTTGCTGTCGTATAGAGCGTGGTGTCTGCGCTCACGGCGTAGGGCTGCACCGAGCATTCCCTGGCTCCACGCTAAAGCAAGTCGCAAGCCACCTCTGAGTCAAGTGAGAAATCACTTTTTCTTAACATGAACTTCCTTTTCAGTCCACAGCTCTGAAGAAAACAAGACCAACAAGGCAACAGGCTAGGAGAAAACAGCAATGTGTGTGTGGATAGAGCTCTGTGCAGGTAGCTCCCAGGCTGCTCATCTTTAGGCTGCCTCTGCGTTCAGGATGGAAACTGAGGCCCGCAGAGCTGACTGAAAGAGTGCGGACAAGGATGTGGAAAGGCAAGAAAGAGAGCCCTGGATGCCCACTCTAGGAACTGTTTATATTTTGCTCGCATCCGTCTCTGTAATTTAGTCTGCAACAGAACTGTTTTTGATGAGCACTTAATTTATTTAGAATTTGTGATTAGAATAACTTGTCAGAGGCTCCACAGCTGTGGCACGGTCCCCGCCAGGCAAGGCAGAGACGTGTGTTAGGGATGATGTTGGCATTACCATAAAGATGCATCCGCGCACGCATATACGTACACACACCCCAAGGACGAGCTCTCTCCTCTGCAGCACGTGGCACTGCTGAGCTCTGCTGTGCATCTGTCTATGACAAGGTCTTCTAAGGAGCTTGTTGCCACAGTCATAAATCCCCAGATTTCCGACACTCCCCATAAACAATGAGCTCAAGGTCTTGAATGAAGTGACAGCAGTATATAAATACAGCTCGCAATAAGGCTACAAACAACGTATACATAAACATGCAACGCGTTAGCATCAATAATGCAAAACCACAGGAAACATTTAGGCATTATTTCAGTGAAAACAGCTTTTAGCATCTATTCTCTTAATACTTAAACCCTCTAAACATTCATTTGGCAATTCCAGACAATGCAATGCAGTACTCGGCTTGACACCAGCGCAGACCAGGAGCTGCATCCTTACTGCTGGCACATTTTTTCTCCTTCCTTCCCTCCCTCCCTCCTCCTGCTTCTCCTGTTTGTTGCACTCGGCCAACACAGCACGCCCCAGGTGACCAATTTCATCTCTCCCTCACGCCTCCCGGCCCGTCGGTGCTGTAACACAGCCAAATGAAGCCACGGGGGGCTGTCTTTGCTCTTACTATCACTGTTCCACAGGCTTCCCTCCCAAATGCTCGTTCCAGCAGATACTAAAAGTTCCATCTGAAGAAAATGCCACCAGTGCACAAGAGTGTTGAGAAATCTGACCTAAATTCGATTAAGAAGATCACAGTTAGCACTAAGAGGTTAACTCTGAAGCCACCTGAGTGCGCTGTCAACTGAGGAGAGTTAGATTTTGATTTTTGTGCAGATCAGCTGCAAACCATCGGGGATCAGAAGCTGTAAACAGAAAGCAGGGGAATGTGAAAAGCTGTCTCCAGCCAAATCGCCTCACATTAGACAGTCCCCCCATGTTCCAAGCCCAGCCTCACACACGCACTGCACAGCAAGGCCAGTGCTCCAAGCCACCGCAGAGCTGGCGCTGGCTGTGCACAAAAAACGAGTCTGGGCAGCCACGAAGTGCGAATAAAACCCCAGAGCCTCCTGGTGAGAGGTGCAATTCAGGCCATTGCATGTGCCTCCAGCTGCTGGCAAGGGCTTTCTACCGAGGAATCACTGCTGGGCAGCACAGGGCTCCTCCTCAGGTGCTCTGCGTCCTGGCATCAATCAGGTCCTACATCTGAACACTAAGGAATAAGTCACAAGCTGGTCAGTCCCCTCCTCCTCTTCCTCTCCCACTGTTAATAGTTTCAGCCTCAACTAGGTGACTGATTTAGGTTTAAAAATGACCTAACAACCTTGATATTAATATTTTAAATTATTAAAACTTAATTCTGTAATGCCAATAAATCATTCATATGTGCACATTTAATTAACAATCCAATCAGTAAAAACAACTTAGCAATTACATGGCATATTTTTATTAGTGGAACAAAAGACACATTACCACATTAATTAAGTGTCACAGACACTCTGGTGAGGTAGCTCAGTATTATCCTGCTTTGCCATTTGGGGAAACCAAGGCACTGCATTTAGGGGATTTGCCCAAGGTTAATCCACGTGTTTACAACAAGAAGCTGAAGACAAAAAGCAGAGAGAAATACTACTGAGGTTTAATTCTCCTAAAAAATATTCTGTGTTTGAACTGCAGCATTTGCTTATTTGCTGATGAGAAATCCAGCGCAGCCACATTCTTCCAGGTAGATACAAACCGCTATTAAACATGCTGGATATCCTTCCTGAACCACGGCAGCCCAACACATGGGGCTGAGCGCTGGGGCTTTGGGGTACTGCCAACTCAGGGGGCTTGAAGAACATTTGCTGGCTCTTCTCAACCCCAGCTCTCACCTACGGATACACCAAAGCTCTTAGGAAGCAGGACGCTCACCTAGCAGGCCTAGGAACAAGGCCCAGACCAGTGCCTTGAACCCTCCAAGCTCTCCAATTCTTTCTACAACCCTTGAATCCTTCAAGCTCTCCAATTCCTTCTACAACCTTTGAATCCTCCAAGCTCTCTAATTCCTTCTACAGCCCTTATGGAGTTTTGAGCTAGAGTCTCATGCCATGCAGCATGGGAGAAGGGCATGGCAGTCATGCCTCACAGCACCTCTCTGCTCACAGCATGCTCCATAGCGAAGCATCCCGGTAAGCAAGAGGAGTCCCCACATGCTCCTTCCTTCACAAGCCCATGGTTTAACCAGTGTTTCGGGTCACCCAGCACCTTTCAGCCTCTCCCACAGCAGGGCCATGTACTGGGGCAGCACGTGCTCCTCCACGCCATCAACCTACCCAGGTCTAGACTGAGCAGGGGCACTTGCTTCCTCTGTTTGGGCTCTTAAAAACACTGTTTCAAGGGACTTGGGCTACAGTTGAAGTCAAACCGAAAACACCAAACCCCAAGTGTCTGCAGGGTTGATATTTTTGATAGTGTCTGGCAGCCATCTAGCACTCAATCCCCTTGTCTCTCCAGAGCAGACCCAGCTCTGCGCTTCCCTAGGATTGTGAATTATGCTGCAGTCTGTGTGATTACATGCTGTGCAAATCCTTTAGGTTTTACCGATTATCATGTGGTGAAACATTTTAGATCCTGTTGATGCCTGCTGCTAGTCCCCTTAATCCAAGTATTGGCCTCTCAGCAAATCTGGCTCGATTTGCAGGAGTTCTCACTGAAGCAGAGCAGACAGATGCTGGTCATCTTGGACAGCCAGATCGCTCTGATGAAGCAGCCACATCGAGTCTGCTGGTGATGGTAGGAGGTAGAGCCTTCCTCCTCTGAGCAGTGTGGCCCACAAAATGCTGCTGACTTGGGAACAGCCACAAAATCAATATGGCCCCACCACGGCTTTCAGTCTGGGACAGGGTTGCAGAATACTAGTGAAAGATGAAATGACATATCATTTATCTGGCTAGTTAAAGTCTAAGGAGGAAAGAACGTGTAAGGCTGGACTAGCACGAAGGTACTGAAGGCAAAGGCATTAGACAGGGCGGATATAGTCCAGATTTAACCACAGGGAAAGGGGTCTTGCAGCTGTGCCACTGTGGGGAATGCGTGTCAGTGGATACGGACCTGAGAAAGGGAAATGTTACTAAAGGCCTGACATGACACCCTCTCTGCAGAGCAAGAGCACAAGTACAATTAATATATCCCAGCCCAAAACAGCGGCAATCAATACAGGAGAACAGGTTAATCATAAAAGATGTCAGGAATAACTAAGGGAGCTGAGATGAGCCGAGCTGACTGGGTCACTACGAGGGAAAGACTTTGGCAGAAACTCATGAAATGACTAATAGACTGAGGAAATCAATTTATTTAAAACTGATAACAGGTTCATACTCTGCTGCTGCTCATTTTATATGGTTTGGCTGTCAAATCTTTGGGGGCAATCAGCTGCCACTTGCTACATGTCTGGACAATACCTAGCAAATTGAATCTCATGCTGATTGTAGCTTTTCTGCACTGCACTAATAATAAGCACTTGCATAAGACTGTTCTGACACAGAAATGCAAAAGGGCTCAAATAAGGTCACGAAGGCAACCTTAATTCCAACACACAACTTGCCTGCTTTCCTGTAGCTGTAATAATGCCTCTTGACCACAGCCACATCACATCCAAGCAAAATGCCACCTCCGAACCCAGAAAGGAGCAAGCCCTGGCGCCACAGTGACACAGAGGGGGCCCTGTGTGGCAGCTGCCACATGAGGCTGCAGCACCAAGAGCTGCAGGATGGGACACAGAGAGAGGCCACGTGACCGGCAAACCCCACGAGCTTCCTGCCGACCAGCAAACGTCACCCGCGATACCCAAGAGCGAGCTGTGGGAACAGGCTCCTTCTGCCAGGTCTCCGACTTGCCTTCCACGATTAAGGTAGCTTTTAAAATTCTGGGCATATGCTAAAACCCCATACGTTTCACTAATGAAGAGTCCTGGAATCGACGTTCCACAGGGATTCCAGCACTCAGATATGTGCAAAACACATTAACTATTCTGAATGCTTTGCTCACACCATCTGGAAAATAAATATGAAAAAGAAATGTGTTTTTACACAGTTTTTGGCAGATTGGAAAGGATGTGGGGTGTATCAGGAAAGCTAGAAGAGGTTTCAGTGGAAAGGCACAAGTTTAAGGACCTATAAAATAATTTAGAACCGTTTATGGCTTTTGTGTGCTACAGAGGTGACATCACCAGGCCCACCAAGAGAAGGGGCAAAATGAGAGAGAATAAATAAAGGACTCAAGGCACAAATACTGTTAGTGCTGACAAACATATAAGTTTCATGAAAATACAGCTATACTAAATGCTGTTTATAATACTTAGTGCTATTTATAGCATATGCCGATTTAGGAAAAAAGAATTTGATTTGAAGAATGAAAACTTAATTATGGCAAAACAAAAGGTTCCAGTAAATCTGGGGTAGTTCATGGCATGCTCTTCTTCAGCATTCTGCAGCACTGAAGCCTGAAGCCTCCTGCAACGTGGTGCAAACTTTACCATACCACGGGCCTTCTCCGGTCTCTAAAAACAAGAAGCTTTTCTCAAAACACTCTTTCAGAATTCACCAAGTGGCACTGTAAGCAATTATATATTTTCACTGCTCAGGGCATCCTACAAACATGCTGGGAATTTATGTAGGAGAAGACATGTCAATAGATTTGGGATTGACAACGAAAAATGGTTAGAGCCCACATATACAAACAGCAGGTTTTGATGATATCCAACTGTGTTTAATATCACAAGTGCAATTTCATTCTAACTAGCTATAAAAAGAAAATGCAGTTCTCTGTACATATTCAAGTCACAGTTACTTTGGTTAAAAAAGGTTCCTGCACTGGAGGGAATCACTGATTAAGATAGGCCAAGCTGAGCCGAGCATCCCCCCAGCACCAGGACCTTCCCTTGCACCCAAGGGAGCCAACAGCCAGGCATGGGGCTTGTGTCACCCAAGCTCAGGGCCAATGTAATGCTCACAAGGCAGCATGATCCATGACCACATGCCAAGAGGAGTAGGATCGGACTGTGTCACGAATGCAGAATTGTCAGGACAAGAGAGACCTTTCATTTGTCAATTGCCGAAGACGCCAAGGTCTTTCTCAGAAGACATCCTGAGGCCCAAACTGCACAAGATCAGTGCCATTTTCCATATCATATCACTAGTACTGGAAGTACAATGAATTGAAGTTTAATAAGGAGTAAAGGTCTGTTTGTACATAAAATAAGAAGAATGTCATTAAACAAATCCATATAAAATAGAGATAACAATAGGTTGCTTCTCCAATGTCCTATTGATGTTCTATCATATTTACTTACGGGGAGAAGAGTTTGGGAAGAGAAGATAACTCTACCTCGGATGCGAGCAGGACATAGCTTTCTGTCAAGACTCAGTTCTGCAGCATGAACTCTTCAAAGATTACGGTGACCTTTGCATCACCTGAAGAAGTCAGCTGGGTTCCTCTGCTTGCTTCCCTAATCCCACGCATCCAGGACATCCCAGAATCCAGAAAGGCCAGCAAGACAAGCAACAGAAACGCACCTGAGAAATCTGGAATTGCTGGATGACTCAAGTGTTAAAAATATTTTTAAAGAAATAAAAGGATGTGAAATAAAATCACTGTGAACAGAGATTAAAGTCAGAAGAAAAACATAGGATGTTTTTAGACGAATTCATCGATTGTGACAGGGAAAAAAAAAAAAAAAAAAAAAACCAGACACACAATTCTTTCAACTAGAGAGAAATTGCCTATTCCTTCATTCACCTTCCACTTTCTCTCCTCAGCTACTCACACACCTTTCTGCAACTTATCTCCCCTCAAGGAATACCAGGAGATAGGCCACAAATTCTAATTTCATTTACTGTTATACTCATCACAGGATATAAACAAGCAAAATTAGTGAGACTCGCATACCAGGCACTCGCCACAACAGTGGCCGAGAAGTCATCCGAAGCTCTGTGGGGGCTTTTGTGTTTATGGTTGTTAAATAAATTGGAAAGGAGTTGTCAAGCCGAACCTGCAACCCTCCTGTAAATAACAGGTTGCCAGTCTAATAGCATAAGCACAAAGACAAAACGGAAAACATTGCAGGCTCCTATGTCTGCATACGAGCGGTCAAGGACTAGGAGAAGACAGGCTGTGAGTGCTGAATCGTGAGACCAGGCAGTAAAGCCAGGCACGGACCAAGGCAGACACGGACACACCAGGGGAATGGCGAGAGCAATCTGCCGCTTCAGCCACACTGTAAATAAATGCTGACAACCTCACTGGTAACAAACTGGAATGCTTTAAAGGGGAAAAAAGGAACCCCTCCAAGGCAAATGGAGACTGCCACTTCCTTAATCAGCTGTTAAGGGCACAACTTTTTATGTGTATGGCTGCGGCCACTTCTTCCAAATCGGTCTCATTCTGCAAAGCTGTGACACTCATCAGGCAGCTGGTCGGCACTTCATCATCGTCCCAAGCATCAGGCAGCACTTTTAACTCCTACCCACTCTGGCTTTTAGTCTGGGTGGACTTGCCCAGCAGACGAACAGGGTCAGGACTGCAGCAGACCCTGCCTGGGAGAGGGAACGCACGTGGCCCGAAGGCCGTGGTGGCACTGGAGGCACCAGCTCCTTTGCACGGCTGATGAAGCCCATCTCAGTGGCGGCCTCCAGGACCGCAAGCAGAGCGGAGCAGGTGGCTCCTGGCATCCACGGAACTCTCTCCCTCTAGGATGTATCTCTCACCCGCTCTGAGAGAGGGGGGAACCTCGGGACATGCTGCCCTCCTCCACCTGTGTGTACTTCTCCAATACAAATTCAGTGTTCCTTACAGTCAACTTGCTAATCCTAATGAGGTGAAAGAAAAAAAAAAAAAAGACATTTTAAATGAAGTCAAATAGTTATGGATACAGGCTTGTTTTATAATATAGAGCCAGATGAAGTAGAGGCAATTAGACCTGGAAATTACAGAGCAAACTCTGCCCAACTTGCCACACAGCAGGCCTTTGGGGGCTGGTTGCACCTTGCCAGTTGCAGGAGCCAGCGTGACGCGTAGCAGCCTCATACACATGTGCGGAGGGGAACGATCTGCTTCAGCGGGCTGTGCTGAAGCAGACAGAGACCTCCCCTTTACTCTAGGAAGCTGGCAAGATTGGACAAAACACACTTCATTTGACCACACAACTGGTTCCAGTTGGTCCCAGCAGCTTCCAGGGCTAGAAAGCTTTGATTGTGCGATTCCCCCCTCCCCAGTACACACACTTTTCCTCACCACTAACCCAAGGAACCCAAATAAATGATTCATGGCTGCAAGAAAAAAAAAAAACAAAACAAAACAATTAAGTTACACAGGTTTGGAAACTGCCTCCGGGAATATTGCAGGAGCGCTTCGTTGCCCAGTTGTCAGCCATTCAATAAGGCCGGATGACGCTGGTGCACAGTGAGTCCCTTGTCCCTTACCCAGAGGTCAACAGAAGGATACCCTGACACACTGCACAGAGGCTGCTGCACCAAACTGGAGGGATGGATTTTACTTGGGTCAGGTGAAAGACCCGCACCTGCTAAGACCCCAATCAGGCTTCCTCCTTTTATCCCCACCTGTAATTAGTGTCTTAAATGAGCAAAGGCGAGATGTGTGGCCCTGCAAACCTGCACTCGCAACGACGGCCACAGTTTTAACAAATAACCGAAGGAGTAATGACAGAACTCCGGCATCACTGGAGAGGCCCAAGCGGAATTCAGCTGCATCTTCCTGGCTCGTGTGACCCGTGTTAGCGATAGCACAGCTAACGTGGTGGTGCTTTCCTCTGCTTCAACCCTACTCCCAAAAAGAGACTGGGATTGCTACAGCCTAGCAGGAAGAAGTACGCTGAGGTGCTGCACGAAGCAGAAACCCCTCAGGAGGTGACATAGAACAACCCAGTCCCACCACAACATGGCCATCTTGTTGCTGGCACATCCAGGACGGAACCTGCTGGTGTTTCTCTGGCAGAGCCCTTCAATGGGGGTTGGGAACATGCAAGAGAGACGAGGCAGTGGCTGCAGCACCAGCGATCTCTGGGCCAGCAAAGAGGATGACAACCCTCAGCTCGACCTCGGAGAAGCAGCAGGCAGCAACCGCAAACAGAAACCCAAAGCCAAGCACACGAGGAGCCTGGCTTCCACCTCCTGCCCTTCCACCTCCTCCTGGGCAGCCTGAAGAGGAGAATTCCCTCCCGCCAAAGAGACAGCATCACTCGTGCCAGCGCCAGGGAAACACGTGTTTCCAGCAGCTAGTTACTGTGAGCAGCCATGTCCTGCAACATCCCTTTTCAAGATAGTCTATGATGTGTTCTCAATAAAATTAGTGATGTTGTTTTTAAGTTACACTCCGGTATGTGTTCATTACGAGCAATGTTGGGTTTTGAAGCTCTGACAGGTCTCCGTCAGAGGCAGAGTATCCTAGAAAGGACCAAGAGAAGCTTTAGCTGCTCTCAAGCTACTCACACGAGTCTATATCCTGTAATATCACCAGAATTGATAAACTGAGACCTTCTCCTCAAAATGGCTTTTCTAATGATTAAACAAACCTCCAAGCAACAGCTCAAAGAATAGCAGAAGGGTGTCTGCCTGGGCAGCAACTCTAAGCAAACTTGAGATGAACTGAGTACTTTCCATCCAATTCAAACTACAGATTCTCTGAAAGTGCAATGCACTTCAGAGAGAAAGCAGATTTTTTTTCACTTTTCAATTATTGTATTACGCTTATAGGCTACAGCTAGTTAAAACAAGCTTTTTATTTTATTTTGGATTGCAGCCATGTGCTGCACGGCAGAGGTCACAGAGTCCAGATTCTCCTGAGCTCTCAGGACTGAAGCACTGTCATAAGAAGGGACACGTGTGGAGTCTACTACTTTGCTCTTGAATTTTAATAATTCCAGCAACAGTAGCTCACGGGCTGAGTAACTTGACACAACTGAATTTCCTTAAGATTTCTTCTTCAGTCCTCATTATGGTATCCTGGCCCTCATAAGGTTTTCCTGCAGTGCAAGGACATGAAAATGTCATCTACAGGAAGTGGGCCACAGTAGTGACCAAGCAGGCCTCAAGTTGGACCAGGAATTATTTTAACACGAGTATAAAAAAAAAAAAAAACTCTAGGTATCTCAAATGTTTTTAAACAGTCACTGTCATTTTGAATACATGCTTAGATTAGCAAGAATATCAAAAAGAGGAATTCAGCAAGGAAGAAGTCCATTAAACTAACAACACTAACAGCAAAAAAATGGGAAGTTTGAGATGATTCAGGCATATAATGAGAAAAAGCACGTCATTTCCATGCTGGAATTATAGGAGTGAACTAAATACCTTGTGCCGATACAGCACCTCTGCTTTTATATTTTTCAGCTACATAAATGTTCAATCTCTCCCGATGAGGGTGAGGAGAGACAACAAACATCTCCTGCATTTCATTTATCTGACCTGCTTCACCCTCCCTAGGCTACCGCCCCTTCAACACTGCGAGCAGACGCTGTTGACTCAGAGATCACGGTGACCTGAGCCAAAGCCAAGCCAGCACCACCCAACCATTTCCAAATAGAGATGTTAAGAAATAAAGCGCACTGCACCTAAGATGATGAAAACAGCTGTTCTCCATGAGGACTAAATCCTACTTACTTGGTATCACACCAACCTAGTGAATTGTTGCAGTCTTCAGCAGGAGAGGCAGCTCCTAGAACCAGTTTAGGATCACAGGCTCCTGGAACCACAACTTCCAGTGAAGTTAATTATTTTTAAGAAATGACCTCTCAAAAACCACATATGCAGTATGTGTTTCTCTGCATAAGGAGAGACAGCGTGGCTTAGTGTGCACCAGATCCATCACTTCATTGATGGTGATTTGCAGCAAGCTGGGCTCAGTCCCAAATCTTGTGCTATCTAAAACAGCCACAGGAGTCTCAGACTGGCGGAGGATACTTGTCCTTCACAAAACCACCACAAACCACAGCCTGCTCAAAAAGGAGCACACTGAGAAGTTTAAAAGACTGAACAGAGACGAGACCTCATAGCTCTGCTGCCCTCCCCACTCCATATGGGCCACTCTCAGCTTTGATAGTACATGAGCACAGGTCAGTACATTAATCGGCTCAGCTCTTGGGGGAAAAAAAAACAAAAAACAAATAAACAAGAAGCATTACTATGGGACTAATGAAAATAACTGTCGAATATGACATAGATGTTTTTGAAACAAAACCTTGAAAGCTCACAATGCTCAACCCAACAATTCAAAATTGCTCTTTTACCAAGTGAAGCCAAATATGAACCTAACAAAAAGAGAAAGTTGCCAGTGAGGGGAATTATTTCATGTCGGATAAGAGCATTGGAATTTGAGTTCCAGCACATTTTCTCTCCTGTTTTTGCTGATACTTGCCCAAACTTATCCTTTAAAATGTTGGTCAAAGCCAACATGCAAGCTCCAAAACAAGGCACAATCAGAAAAGCTCTGTTCTGCAAATCAACCCGAGGAAATCTCCCTCTCAACGAGTTGTGACGTTCCACAAGCCCGTACTTCACAGACCAGACTTTCCATTATTTGGTGAACACAAGAATATCAAACCCGGTCAGCCTGCTACATAGTGGGGAAACCAAAAAGCTGAGAAAACAAGGAAAGTTATTTATGCCCATGTTATATTTTGATGTTTGGCTCTGCCAACAGGGTTGGTGAGAAGGGATGCAGCTTCTCTTTCTCCCGGAGTTAACTTATATGCTATGTGCAGATTACAAGTAAAATGATTTCTTTAAAACGATCTGAACCAGTCTTTCCTTCAGCTCTCATCTGCCAGTTCCCCAGACTATCTGTATAACTCCTCTTTGATATTCAACTTGTGAAATTTGATATTCACTTTGATATTGTATTTTGTGACAAAGTACATCTAGAAGGTCCAGTAATGCAGCCAGCAACTTGCTTCTCTACAGCTTTAGTTACCAGAGAAGAAGATTAGGAAGTAATTCTGATACATAATATATAAGAAACAAAGTTCCTACTTTACTAAATAATTTGCCCTATGAGATTTTTCTGCTGTACTACATTCCCTCCTTAGGACACACTGATATAATAATTGTGGTGTATCCTATATATCTAAAATAATGACTTATCCAGGGAGTTTCAATTCAAACATAAGATGTCTGTCAGAGTATTGACTGTTTTTACTTTGTGCACCAGGTAGTCTAGCTCATCTAGCATTAGTTACAATTAGATCTGCACAACATGCCAAAAAGAAATCTAGTCTTCTTTAAATAGGTTCACATGATACCACAAACGTTTGGCTTTTGGGAAATCATGTGTTTTAATAGAGAAGTTCTACAAAGCCATCTTTTTTGAGTTAGTAATAGGCAATGTCACTGACATTAAATTAACCAGTGGTTGTCCCATTCTAGCACACTTTGCGGCTCCTGTATTGATAGCATAAGGACTGCAAAGGCTAGAAACCCTTTGGAAGAGCTGCTCCAAAGCGAAGCACTAATTACCAATGTAGGATCCTCTATCAAATAAAGCCTTTGCAGGCAAATTTACCCGTGCATAAATATTTCTGCACTAGTACTTCCATTTCACCTAGAAGTTAAATTATCTGCTCAAAATCTTATGTTGGAAAGAAAAAGAATTAGTTCCTATTTTTTTCCACTTCATTTAGACCCTGTAAAACATTAAATCCTGCCATGAAAACTGCTTAATGAAGAGCACTAGAGCAAAAGGCTCCAGTGTGATTCATGAACTATGACTGCTAAATGTTGGTGCTCTGCCAGACCTTGCCATAGGTTAGAGGCACCAAAAAATAAAATAAAAAATATAAAATAAATATAAAATATAAAATAAAATAAAATAAAATAAAATAAAATAAAATAAAATAAAATAAAATAAAATAAAATAAAATAAAAATAATGACGTGAGGCTGCTCTGGCAGTGCCCAGAGCGGCGTGTCGCTTGCCAGGGCTTGTGAAACCCGCTCCCATGGCCGCAGCAGCAGGACCACCTCCCCGCTGAAGCCTGCCTAGTCCGGCCCGGTGTAATGCCAGGCTCCTCCTGCACCGACTCCTAAGGGTTGGAACGCGGCTTTTCCCCGTGCTGCTCCTACCGTCTCGGTGATGCCCTTTACCTGCTTCACACAGCACTGCTCGACTGAATGCCCCCGGCTTACTAAGAATACCCAGAATTGGTCCAACCTCATCTCTCAGGCACTTTTGTGGCCACCAGACTTCAGCGGGCCTTCCAGGGGACAGACACAGACCTCCAGTATAAGTTAATAAATGAATAAATCCAGTAACATACCAAGAATGGAAAGAATGGCAAGTCTTGGAGAGGAGAGAGTAGCTTTTGCTGGCACATGCAGGCAGTAGATGCTGCCCTAGTACACAGCAGATCTGCCCAACTCCTACAACAACTCACTGCTTTAAGGGGTTTTGACACCAGACTCGCCATACATGGGATAAGAGAGGGAAAACAATGTTATAAAAGAGGAAATGCAAGGGATGGCCCTTGCTCAAAACCTTACAACTGTCCAATCTATTATTTAATCAGTGTCTTAAGAACCCATCAAAACATAGAATTTTCCCGCAGAATTTTCTGACTTGTGTTCAGCTATTACAAGACTCAAATTCGAATACAGAACTGATAGACATTAAAGCAGCAGAGGACCAACAGGAGAGAAATATCTGCTTAGAAATTTGCTGACCGCTGAGCAAAGACTTCTTGTTTCTCCTGTTCACAAATATGTCCCATGCCAGTACAACTCCAGACTGGCGCCCGTTCACACCTCGGTTTACACCGGCCATGAACTGCAATCCATTATCCCTACAGCTGCCCCACCGGGATCAACCGGGTAAGCTGCCATGCTAACAGAAGCAGTACAGCTCAGAGAACTGTGTCCTTCACCACCTCCAAAAGCAGTGACTGTAACAGGGAGGGCTGGCAACCCATCCCCGCCAGGCCTTCTTCCTCTGTGTGACATTAGAAGGGATGCAATGGTGAGCAAACAACAGTTGCAAAAATCTGAGAGAGTAAATGCTGCCTTCATTCAAGAACTACCTGCAACTTTGATCTGCCTTCACTTCAAAAGAATGCCATGCCCTGGGCAATTTTCTGGGGCTAGGCAGAAAAAAAAAAAAAGTCTTTATGCCTCGCCTTGAAGGAGTAGAGAGGAATTGAGTTTGCAAATGCAAGCTTAAAACCAACAAGGCAAAAAAACAAACCACCTCCACTCCTTGGAAAGGCTGTTCTTAAAATAGAAGTTCAGATGATATCAGAGTTTTGCAACAGCACAGGGGAGCCGAACTCCAAGCACTGAACAAAAGCAACCGACTGTGTGCTGCTCTGCAGCTGCAGAAGGAAGAGTTAATGCAGCCACTTGTGCCCTGCTTGCTGCCACGCCGCCCCAAGTCCTGACATGGCAAAATAAGTGATGTAAGGCACTTTTTTTTTGTTATTTTTCCCCCTAGATGCAGTGGATCTGAGGAGGACAGTCTATAGAGACCAGGGTTATCAGTTGGCTGCCCTTTAATGGTGACAGCGGCGCCAGCTGAGACTCTGCTGGGACCATCTGCAGGGCGAGAGACCTTGGAGGGAGGCCTGGAGCACTGCCGAAAGGGCACCCACGAGGATTTCTTCCTGTGTAGGACGGATTCGAAACAAATTAAACATTTCCTCCTAAACCCTACAATTTGCATAATCACATTACCAAGGTGGTCCCACACCGATGGAAGTGTTTTGACACTTTCAAATTTCAATATAAGGAACAAACCATTAATAATAGAGGACAATTCTTTTCCGTGAAGATCTCAGCAGTTGAACTCCAAGTGTTATGATGAAGAGTAAAATACTGTTCGTCATCTGGGCATTTTCTTTAATTAATATTCTATGGCAACACAAAAACCAAACCCTGAAGTGAGCGTTTAGAAAGACACATGTGTGAGGGAATATCAGTGTGCTCAGCACAAAGCCGCACACTCACCGCACTCAGTGCAGCATTTTCTGTCTGCTAAATAGAAATTACTTTGCATACAGAAACTCAGTTTTCAAGCAACTAACCATATGAGACTGGAGAGTGTTAAGCAGATAAATAAAACTTAAAGAAAACTTCCAGTTGAAAAGGTTGGGCAGTCTGTTGGATGGCCAGAAAGACGCGGTATGGAGCAGAGGGGAGGAGAAGGCCAGCACGGCGGCAGAAAGCAGCACAATGCTGTGCTGCTCAGCCGCCTTCCACAGAAGGGAGGGAAATCCTGGAAAATCCAGGGGAAAAAGCCAAAGAAATCTGACTAAAGTCAAATCACAAAGGCTGATCTGCTTGATACACACCACTATGCATTGCAGTCACAGCAGAGAGATTGCGACTGCTGCCTCACGTGATACCGCACCAGGGAACACGCTGGGGAACAGCCATTTGGGAGGTGCTGCACGCGGATGCCACGGACTCGGCTACCAGACGCTCAGCCCAACCATGCAGGATGCACCGGTTTGCGAAAGGAAGTGAGGAAATAGCCAGTCTCTGCCATGGAAATGCTCCTTTCAGAGCTGCTCACACCGCTGCGGTCACCTACAATCAGGGGAAGGTCAAGGACAGTTGGGGTCTAGCCATTTAGTACAGACATTCCTCTTTAGATTACTTCTTAGGTATAGCTTAACTATCACCTGGCAAACCACTTGAGAACACCGCTAAAATAAAAGCGCGTTTAAGCTGCAAGTCAAAAATCTCAACTTTTTGGAAATTCAAAAAAAAAAAATCCCAAACTTTTAATCATCAAAGTCGAATGTCAAATGAAGTATAACAGTCATCTGCAAACCTTCCACAGAAATTTATCGTTCAAGTCAGGAGAGATGTGGCTATGGTCAATGTAAGTTATTTAGAAGGACACTGAATATGCATTTGGTTATTTGGGAATGACAAAGGAGGTTTCATTTTTACTGCTCATAAGTCATTCAAATTAATTAGTGCTTAAAAATGGCAATGAATCACTTCCTGCAATAATCTATACTGGAGAAATTAAATCCAGTGAAAGAAGCCAATTTGCTGATTGTAAATTATCCGAGTGCCTGACTCGCTGTGTACCATTTATTAGGCTACTGGGAAACAACGGATGGATACTCCTCATCAGTGACCAGATTGAGTCCTGCTAAATGATCGATTTATCACACAAAAAACAAGGGTTCTAAAGAATTCAAGTCAGACATTACCAAGAGATAAAGCTGGAAGAAGAAATAAGCCAAAAAAATTAATCAAGAAAAAACTTGAGAAACAAACAGAGGGAAAAAAAAAAGCCTGTTTTCTGAAGAGATTCACCAAAAACCTGCTCAAAGAGAATACTGCCATCAGGTTAATAAAGAGAAGGATACGTGACTAATTATGAAGACACTTCCCGGTTAAAATCTGCAATGCTGTTCTCAAAGGATGCGTCCCCCCTCCTCCCTGCCTCCAGTAATATAAACCTTAATCTTGGCTAATTTAGCTGCCATTTTCCTGCTCTTATCTGTATCTCCTGGTATCAAAGCCCCAATATTTCTCCTTGAGAAACCTTGCCTGGCCAACCTGCTTATTTGCAGTAATGGACACTCATACAAACAGATACAAAATTAAATGGCTTCTTTACAGTGATTATGATAGATTGAGCCACGCTTAATCTACATAATCCTTTTGCTTCTGTGCTCAGCAGTAATACCTTTTGGCTCTCCTGGAAGCAATTGGAGCACTGGTTGCTCTTGGACAGCTGTTTCTGTGACCAGGAAAGTGGCCAGGGTTCCTTGCAATGTAGGACAGAAATGAATGAGGCTGCACCTTGAACTCCAGAACGAGGGGGAAAACAGCATGTAGGAAAGACTCATCTTCTCCAAACACTACCTGTGTGTCTCCTGTCAGTCCTGGACAGAACTAGAGGCACTGTCCTGGGAGATGTAAGACACAGCTGCAAGGAGCTACTGCTGGAATGGCCTTTCCCCAAGCAAGCCTTGCTCACTTAGAACCACAGAACCATCAGGGTTGGAAAGGACCTTGAAGATCATTAAGATCAACCATAAACCCATCACTGGTGCTTATGTCCTAATGAAACAGAAGAAAGCACCTCGCGATCCCAAGACCAGATCTAGATTTGAGATAAAGTTGCCTAAATCCTGCTGAGGTGCTAGCAGCAAAGGACGGCATAGACCATTTTAGAAAATCGTTGCTTTGTGAAATAAAAATGTTTGCTTCGTGGAAGGTTCGGAAATGTATCCCTAGCTCTGCTGCAACCTTATTGTCTTACCTTATCAGGTCACTAAGGCCAGAAGTTTCCTGAATTTCCTTCTACTTGTAAACATCAACCCATTTTTTTGAGAAGAATAAGTGAGATAACTAGATCCCACAACTAGATAACTGCTTCATTTAAGGTCCATTTACCTTTCTTCAGATTTAACATTAGAAGAAGAGCAGTAAGGATTTGCCTCTTGATACACAACGTGCTGAGATTCTTTTTCCTGAAGAGTCCGACATGAGAACACAAGCTGCTACTTGTTTCTAAGTGTTATCTAAATGTAAGAGCTGAGAACAAGCCTGACGCAAAACAGTAATGAGCATGGACAGAGAACGGTTTCTCTAACTCATTACCTCATTATGTGGGGAAAGAAGGTGCTGCCCAGGCCTGTGCTGCTGGGGAGGTGACAGTTACAGCAGGAACGTGGCTGTATCCTCATGAGAGAAAGAAGACCAAGACAGAGGAGAGAGGAAGGGAAGGAAAAAACAATCTGGCAAGGGTTCCTGGCACAGCTTGACTTTGGCTCAGGTAGAAATAAAAGCTTGAATTAAACAAAAATAGATTCAGGAATGAACCAGTGACATTTTATCTGGAAGTTTTCGTTGGGTTTTAATTAGAATGCAGGATTCTTTGCTGAAATGGATGCAGTGAAGGCGCGCACGTCCTGTGCTTCTTCAGACAACTGACAGGTCCAAAGCAGACTCATCTCTTCTCGAAAGGTTAATTAAAGACCTATGTGGGAAAGCAGCTCCAGGGGAGCTGGAGAGGCCTCTCCAGCGGGGAGTCCTGAGGAGGAGCCACCACTCGGCACCTCTATCTCGCTCCATCGGAAAATCCCTGGCGCTAAAATGACCTGAGCGCAGCGACCACTGCCATGAAGGGCAACAAAAGGGTTTTGAACTATCTGAGCACCCACAGCAGCACAGGGCCTGCCCGTGGCGTTGGCAATTCTGTTTGCTAGAACGCGTGGCGAGGCCGAAGCCGCTCTGACCCGTGTACCTCGCAGCACCACCACCCACCAGGGAATCTGTAGGGAATTCAGGAAGCTGAGGCAGTGCCATTCCTGCAGGATCAGCCTGCAGTTGAGCCAGAAATAGGACACAGGCTCCTATGTATCCTCAAAGTGCTGCAAGGCAAGAGGCTGGTCTAGCTCACTCAGGCGTCATTAAAACACGTCAGCTCTAAGCCCGCGTACAGGAAGCCCATCTGAAGAACCCATTCCAATTTAAGAAATGTTATCTGAAAACGGAAAATAAGACTTTCATCCTTTGCGCAAGGCTCTGTGGATGTAAGTGACCTTTGTCTGTGCAGTAATTTAATTTACCAAGAACATGAGAAAAGTCTCAACTAGGTCTGAGTAGATCAGAGCACCGCGACAAGGGGGAGAGACAGACACCCTGATGAAGAGCACTCCTCGTCACAGGGGACACTGGGGCTACCCAAGGAAGCATTAAAAGCTGTTGGTAAAAGCAAGTTGCGCTGGTTGCTCAGTATGTCAAGCAGGCAGTAAGTAAAGGCACCACCACAGAGAGGAGTAAAACGCCCAAGCAGAGCACTCAGCCCGGTGGCACACAGATCACAGGAGCTTTTGGATTCTTCCTTTGCAAACTAATTCAAGGCAACTATGGTTGCCAGAGGAGAAACAGCTACTGATTTAAAAGATGGCCTAAGAAAAGGAGAGGAAAGACACAAATGCAGAATGGCAATCAATCATCTATGCCTAGGTCTGAAAGATGTTTAGTGCAGGCTTCATATAGGGCTGATATAACTGCTACTGAATTGCTTTATTTTTGTTCTACAAAATTTTTCATTTTAGTTGCGGTTATTTCTTTGACAGCCCTTGGTACCTGCTCAATAGTTCCTCAAATGCTTAAACAGAAGGTTTTTCAGAGTACAAACACGATCATCGGAGAAAACACTGGTAAGAACCAGAGGACAACAGAAATAATAAAAGGGGAAGACATCACTACTACTCTGCTGCCTACTGAAAAGCTGCACATAATGTTCATGTGGGCAGGACAACCCAACAGAAAATAATGCAATAAAGAAAGAGACATTTATAGATGAATAACTCCTGCAGTACATTTTATTCAACAGAAATGCGAATTATGCAACTTCCAATATCCACTCATCAACTGAGACATGACATCTGTGTACACTAACTCCTACAAAACTCCTGGCCAGAGAAGAAGACAACAAAGCCATGTCATTTAGTGTAATTTCTACCGTTCAAACCAAAGCTGCCTGCTTCCTTCTCATAAATCAAAGGCAGTCTTTGAATTCAGGTGCCTGATCTTTTAAGCTTAAAAAGAAAGTTGGTTTTGAGTCCAAAGCACCTTATCTCTGAGATAAGGTTGTGTCAGAGAAGCTTGAAACACAATTGTGTGGGCAGTTTTTTTCATGCTGGAAGGACTGGTAGATGTTAAGCTTCCAAAATGCTGGCGTTTTGTCTGCAGTGTCTCAGGACATCGATTAGACACCATTCCATTTGAGCTATTTGGAAGATTATACAGAGAAAATCAACTCCCTTTTCCCTTCTCCCAGCAAACCAGGCAAGTATCTCATCTGCAAACACTTACGGACAAGAGTTAAGTATTTTATTCAAGCTTTCCAAGAACACTTGGGATTGAAAAGCAGCACAAACAACCCCATGCCCAAGGGATGCTCTTGCCAGAGGTGCAGCGGGAATGCTCGCAGCATTAGCACACGCTATACATATATGTATGTATATGAACCAGCTGCCACTGAAATAGGCACTGAGTAAAGTTAACCTCATTTAGGCACTCACCTCTTTTACACATCTACTCATCCATACACAGAGTGTGTATCTCAACGAGCCAGCTCATATACACCGGTAACGTTTATATGAGGGTCCACAGTAAATACCTAGGAGCCTACAGGCGCCTTCATTAAACCAACCCAAAACCCTGGTAACATGCACACAAAAAAATTAAATGCAGTGCTGGTTCTGGCATTTTGGATATGAAAGCAAAGCAATTAAGCAGTTAAGAACACAACGTACAGCAAGCCTCTTATCCCCCGGGCATTGCCCTCCCTTCCAGTCCAGAACATTTCAGTTATCCTGCAAATCTGCACTTTCTAACATCGATCTGCTCAGCAATACTCATAAATAGGAAAATACCAAGCGCAGTCAAGCTCTCAACGATGCCATTTCCTGAGTGATCAGAAGGGATTCTTTCAGCACCCATCTGGGGAGATGGAGCAGAACACTTACCCCATCTGGTAGCGCTCTCCAGCATACAGCACTCACAAACTCATTTGTGTCATCTTCTTTCCGGTCCTTGTCCAGGACACTTTTGACTGTATCAAATTTGAAGGTCAGAAGTGTCTTTGAGAGGCCCTTATAGTATAGGTAAAGGGAATTATTTTCGCTTCCTAGAAATAAAAAGCAAATATACAAGATCACATTATAGAAGCATAAATAAGGTAAACAAGGTAATGGGTAAATAAGGTTTCTTAGCTCTTTCACGCTTAGAAGACAGTAGAATTCATCCTTCTAGTCATCACCTCACCACAAACGGTTGTGGTGCCTTGATTACTGGGATTGCTCCATAACAAATGCTCAGGATGCTTAAAGCAGATCCAGGCTTTATTGAAACACAATTGTGGGATGCAGTGCACTTGCAAAATATGCAGGATCCTAACCTTACTCTACAAATTCCACAGCATGTAGCACTTTGCCTGAGCAGAACAGGGCATCTACACTGATACAGCCAGTTTCCTCACTGTTAAGGCTATGCTGTAAGGTAGGATTTTCACAGTTTTGCCTGTGGTAATCAAGTATGACAGCTCAGTCTGCGAAGGTTTGAGTAAGGGAGACCAAACGGAGTACACTTGCTCTGCTTTTAAATCCATCTGAATTCCTGCACTGCAGGCTGTACAAACACCACAAAATATAC
Source organism: Crypturellus undulatus (assembly GCA_013389825.1). Classification (NCBI taxonomy): domain Eukaryota; kingdom Metazoa; phylum Chordata; class Aves; order Tinamiformes; family Tinamidae; genus Crypturellus; species Crypturellus undulatus. The sequence goes on along the minus strand of VWPW01005315.1, from coordinate 86,607 downwards.
AATAACATCTTCACAGAAGTGCTGCATTGAGTGTCATACACCGCGTGGTGATGAGCCTGTCACTGTTTTCTCATCGAGACCTCTGGATTTAGAGGTTTAGCAGTCCAATTCAGGCAGCAAAAAGGCAAATGGCCAAGGGAGTTAATTTCTGAAGATGATGTCATCTTTTAGAAAGCTATTCACACTGAGGGTGTTATGAGGGTGTTCACCATGGAGAATATTGTGCTAAATTAGAACTACAGGACCACTGAAATGATCCAACCTACTGCATTTCCTTAGAGAGCTGCAGAAGGACCTGTCAGTTATCTTAGAAGACACAAGTCACAACAACAGCAACTAGGTGAGTAGCCCAATTTTTGGTGACAGCAAGTCTGAATCATCACGTACAATGAACCCACCTGACAGGGTGAAAACTAAAAAGTCTCCTTTAGCTTAAGGCTCTGCAACACTCTCTGGGATCGGGAGAGGAGAGTGGAAGCTCTTAAATCTTCTCTCAGAATCATTCTGGCTACTTGGTACAAGTCCTGTGTACTTGGCATTGGAGAGGCAGACGCTCTGCGGGGCTGCGCAAGCATTCTCCCGCACGGCTGCTCTACTCACCGCAGGCGATGTAGTCTCCGTTGGATGCCAGCCCAACAAAGTTCTTCTCGTTGATGTGCCCCTTGAAGGAGCGCAAGCAGTGAGGCTTCCCCACGTTCCACAGCTTCAGCTGGCTGTCTGTTGACCTGGAAGCAACAGTTAGAGTTACACTGCTGCCACACAGCAGGTAACTCAGCGTGAAACACTCCTTAATGCTCTGCCTGCAACGCAAGTGTGGGAAGCCTTAGCGCACTCCAGGAGATTTATCCCCCTTTCCATCATATGCAACTCTGGCTGAACTCAGAGGAATATCACATTATTTTAAAAGACTGTCAAAAAGCACTACATGTTTGAATACAAAATTTCTCCAACATATTACTCTTCCTTTCCACCTATCAATTGCGGAGTCCTCCACTGAACTGAACAGCCTTTGGGCCATCATTCCTGCCTCCATATCCTTCACCTGTGCAGGACAAGCTGAACGTGGGTTTTGTTTTAAGCACCACAGCATCGCAAAATCCTTTCCTTTCTGCCTGATGGCTAAAATTCTCATTCATGCCTTACAGGACTCAAGGCAGAGAACAGTTTCCTCCTCCTCCTCCAGCTCCCTGAAAGCGTGATACCCAGTTCCTATGATTCTGTCGAATACCAATCAGTGGCATATAAAAACCTATCAGGGCACAGAATTTTTATTAGCATTAAAATTGATATGCCTTTCTCATGTGTAATTGAGACTGTAGGAGTGCGAATATAGATCTTTTTCCTCCTTGACAGTAAAGCTAAATACCAGAATACAAAACCTTGCATGTAAAAATATTGCTGTATTTACTGCAAACAAACATTTCCCTTTTGGCAAAAGGGAGGAAGTGTTGTGTCTGCCAGGTAGAACTCAGTTGCTACAGGACGCTACAATCCACAGGAAAATTGCAGCAGCCTTTAGAGAGATTCTGGATCAGTTTATTCTCCCCATCCAAGGGGACCTGGGACTCTCTTATTGCCCAGAAGTTCCTCTCTGGCTACCCAAGCACTCAGGGTGACAGAACACATGGGCTGGACAAGGGCTCACAGTGGCAGGGACAGACTCCCACCACCGAGGGAGTCAGCAAACAGATGAGCGCTATTCCAGCCTTCAATCTGGGAGAGAGAGACAGAGAAAGAAGAGGACCAGACTGCCGCTGAGGGCAGGATGACCCTTAATGGTCCCTCAGAACAAGTCAGACCAAAATTGCTTTTTTCTAAGTATTAACAGTCAAAGGAAAAGTCCAATATTCATCTAATACTACCGCTGACATAACACATTAGCCCTGTACCAATGTCACATTTACCTAAAAATATTCAACGGAAGGGGTGATGCACCTCCTGCAAAACCTTATCTCATCCCCGACACCTGTAATGACAGTGGGTGATAAGGGAGCTGCCGCCAGAGCCGCTGGATGCTCATAGGAACAGCACGAGGGCGGTGCAGAACCGAGGGCTGCAGCTCTCTAGGACGATGGCTTGAGCAGAGGTGAATTTGTGATCTGAAGTTTTGACCACCTGAACCTGGGGAGGTGCCAGAGGACTGGAAGAAGGTCAATATCACGCCAGTCTTCAAAAAAGGCAAGAAGGAGGCCCCGGGCAACTACAGGCCGGTCAGCCTCACCTCCGTACCTGGAAAAGTGATGGAACGGCTCATACTGGCCGTTGTCTCCAGGCACGTGGAGGACAAGAAGGTGCTCAGGACTAGTCAGCATGGATTCGCTAAAGGGAAATCATGCTTGACTAATCTGATAGCCTTCTATGATGGGATGACCGGCTGGATAGATGAGGGGAGAGCGGTGGATGTCATCTACCTTGACTTCACCAAGGCTTTTGACACCGTCCCTCACAACATCCTCCTAGACAAGCTCCGGAGGTGTGGGCTGGATGAGTGGTCGGTGAGGTGGATTGGCAACTGGCTAGATGGCAGAACTCAGAGGGTGGGGATCAGCGGTGCAGAGTCTAGTTGGAGGCCTGTGTTGAGCGGAGTGCCCCAGGGGTCAGTCCTCGGTCCAGTCCTGTTCAATTTATTCATCAATCACCTGGATGAAGGCACAGAGTGCTCCCTCAGCAAGTTTGCAGATGATACAAAACTGGGAGGAGTAGCGGATACTCCAGAGGGCTGTGCTGCCATCCAGAGGGACCTGGACAGACTGGACAACTGGGCGGTCAAAAACCTCATGAAATTCAACAAGGCCAAGTGCACGGTCCTGCACCTGGGGAGAAATAACCCCAGACACCAGTACAGGCTGGGGTCCAACCTGCTGGAGAGCAGCTCTGCAGAGAAGGCCCCGGGGGTGATGGAGGGCGGCAGGTTGCCCATGACGCAGCAGAGTGCCATCCTGGGCCAGAAGGCCAATGGCATCCTGGGGTGCATTAAGAGGAGCATCTCCAGCAGGTCGAGGGAGGTGATCTTACCCCTCTACTCAGCCCTGGTAAGGCCACACCTGGAGTACTGTGTCCAGTTCTGGGCCCCACAGTACAAGAGGGATGTGGAGCTGCTGGAGAGAGTCCAGCGCAGGGCCACGAGGATGATCAGGGGCCTGGAACATCTGCCCTATGAGGAGAGGCTGAGGGAGCTGGGCTTGTTCAGCCTGGAGAAGAGAAGGCTGAGAGGGGACCTGATCTGTGTCTATAAGTGCCTCAAGGGAGGCAATGAGGAAGATGGGGCTGGCCTCTTTTCACTGGTGGTCACTGACAGAACCAGAGGAAATGGCCACAAATTGAAGCATAAAACTAGCCACGGGAACTTAAGGTAGAACTTCTTGACAGTGAGGGTGACAGAGCACTGGAACAGGCTGCCTAGAGAGGTTGTGGAGTCTCCTTCTCTGGAGATCTTCAAGACCCGCTCGGATGCAGTCCTGTGCCACGTGCTCTAGGTGGCCCTGCGTGTGCAGGGGGGCTGGACTAGATGACCTCTAGAGGTCCCTTCCAACCTTAGGCATCCTATGATTCTATGATTCTAAGAGAGCTTTTGGTTTCTGTACCCTACCCAGTTTCCCTGCTGCACCTTACTCTCCCTTCCCTCTCTTCTTCCTTCGTGCACAAGCTAAAATGCACATTACAGTCTTTGTTTTGGCCTAGAGATCCAAGCACTCACCTACTGTTTTATGAGGGCAGCAATATTATTTTTAAAAATGCTGCTTTTAAAAGCTTCAGAGTCACCTAGAGAATAAACTTTTCTGCAGGCAACATAAAGCAGCCAGAGACTAATTTCTGGTCTCAGAGCTGTTATATTCCTGTGACAGCTTCTGCTATTAGCTAACCCATCAAAATGGCCTTTCATATAGGCACTTAACCTCCATATTTCTGTTATACATTTGAAATCCCTTCATTAAAATATAAACACTTAAAATGTATTACTAAGGGAATGCTTTTACTGTTAACAAATTCCCATTGAGCTCTGGTTTTGTCTTCATTGCCCTGAGTAACTGCACCATAAAAGAAGTAAGTTATCTGCCACTGTACTGCACAGAGAGGAAAATGCCATTGATCCTTGCGGCGTTAGAGCACTCTCCTGGTGTCATACTTTTTCCAAAAGGGATCATGGATGCGCTGCTCTGTTAAATCAGCCTCTCTGTAAATCAGCACTGCAATCAATACATAGTGCTAAACAGGAGGCAGTTCTGAACATCCCAGAGGTCAAAACTTAACTCTCAGGGCAAAATAAATCAATGCATCTATAAAACACCTCTAGCTAGAAAGCAAGAGAATCTGAATATACACATATTTTTCCCCTCAAATGAATTAATACTTGGGTTTTGGGAGACAATACTGCTGTCTTTTCTCCTCTGCCTCTTTTCAGAAGACAGACAGGAAAAACAATTTTCTCTTTACTGCTTCTTTCTGCACAAACAGAAAGAGACACGTGACCCCCCTTCAGCCAAGGCTGCTGTTGCCCAGCCAAGGCTGACAGCTCTATTGAGATTTCTCCCCAGGAATAAGCATTCCCAGATGGCCAGCCCAAATGGGACAAGGCCCCTTGGTTCTGAACATCCCACACGTGACGTCACTTGATCACAGCTGTAAAACATTCCTTCCATCTTTCCACTTCTATTAATTGCTACTTACCCAGATTTGGTCAAAATTAATTTGCTTGGTGTTCTAGGTATGAGTTTATACCAGCATAGAGAGCTATAATGTTAATGGGAATAGGAAAGGAACTAATTAAATAAAAACAGTATCAGAAATCACCAGAGATCCTTCCATCACACGGCTGAAACCAGGGTGACTCAGTCACAGCTGAATACTTGTACATGCACCTTGCAGTGTTCTGCTGGGCTCCAGGCGTCTGGAGCAAACTGTGCCCAAAACAAGGACTAAACTGGGCTGGATAATCACCAGCTTGGGAAGCAGCAGCAAGCAGATACGAGGGACTGGATCTCCCATGTGATCCACCCCTGCGGCCCTCGGGCGTTCTATGAGATGAAGCAATTTACGAGCAGAGCTGCAGCCCCCAAAGGTTGCTTTTGTTTTCCCCATCATGCAAAAGGGGTTTCAACCCCGTTTTGTTCATGACAGACCTCTATCGCATCACACAAGCAGCCTCTTGCCATGTAACCCAACAAATGTGCTCATGCCCACAGGGTTGAGAACACAGTGCAAAGCAGCACTTCCACACTTGGTTTTGGGGCAGACGTGTCTGGCCACGTAACAGAGCAGACGCTGGAGAATTTTGCTCTTTGGCAGCAGACCTCACGGCCTATCCTGGCAGAAAAGCTACGTACCATTAGCACCGTGAAATACAGTTTCTCCTCGAACACTTTCAAACTCTAGTTTAGTCCCAAAAAAGGCCTTTGCAGAAGAGATTAGGAGATTACCACAAAATCACTCACTCAGTCCTTCTGTGCTGCTTTTAGACAGCGGCTAAATATTCCCTTCAGACCTAGCAGCTCTACTCAATTCCTTATATCACTCACCAACTGTTTTTCACTAGCCTTTTGCTGATGTTTAGTACCTTGAAGGCTCTGCCAGCAACCCTGTCCACACCAGCCCTGTAGCCCACACAGTGCTTTGAGAAAGGGACGCGAGGCCGCGGCTACGGAGGGGACCTGAAGGGTGCCAGGAGCCAAGGGCTGCCGAGTTCATAACCTCCACATGAGAAAATACTTACGCAGAGACAATTTCTTCCCCGCTCACAAACTTTGCGTAGGAGACTGCCTTGCGATGCCCCTTGAACACCATGATGGGCTGCTTAGTGTTGCGAAGATCGTAGTAATGAACACAGTGATCTGGAGAGGAGAGGAGGCAAAGTTTATTTGACAGGAAGAGGCAGGGAACACCTAAGAGTTAATCAGCTCGCAGTAGATATCCTGACTACAGCTTTCACACCTCACTTAAAGCTTCATCTAGGACAAACAGTCTGCGCTATGAGAAGGGTGTTCAGACCCCAGGACCCGAACAGGCTCAAGCAGCCTTTCAAGGCGTCTGTGGGGAGGGCACATGAGCACGTAGGCATCCTCGCCCAAGCCCTCTTTAGCCCATCCCTCCCACATGCAAGACAGCAGCTCACAGGGATCTCAGCGCTCCTGTTTTTCCATCCTGGCACCATGCCTGGCCGCTCAAAATGCCCATTTCTAAATCTGCACCCCGCTCCGCTCCTCAATCTGTTCCTTTTTGGAAAACTGAAGATATCTAAGTTGAAGACTCAGTCTGTCTGCTACTTAATCAGGATCACAGAAAACACAGACTAAATTTCCTATACACATCCTAAATGCACAGCCTCTGTATTTCTGCTTTCCTTCTCTTCCATCCTTTGATTTCATTACAATCAGGCAAGAATTAGCATTTCTTCTAGTGACAAAGCAGAGATCGAACTCCAGTTCTTCGAAGAACTAATTCACAGATGTGTTGCACTACCACAACCACATAAAAGGAATCGCAACAGAGCTAGTGAGACAGTTTATCTTCTGCACAAATAAATGTCCCTTCCCAGGAAACTTAAAAAATAATAACAAAAAAAAAGTAACCAAAACCACATACCCACAGGAGATCTAAGCCCCAAACTCCCCAGCAGTTTTCAGCTCAGCAAGGTTAATAAGCACTTTCTTCCCCAACTTTCAGGCTTTAATGATGAGCTCCATTTAATTAGGCACTGCTGGGAGTGGAGGGAAGAGGCAGGACGCCTCCTCCCGCACCCAGCCCCTCACCCGCAGGAGGCCCTGGAAAACCGTCCTCACCCTCCTCCCCTGGAGCAACGAAACTGCAGTGAGGTTTAGGATACTGATTACTTCTAAAGGAATCTGAATGCCAAAAGCTGGAGTCATTTTGGTGCTTGCTCAGAATTTCATACCTCGCTGGCTCAAAGTCTCATGAGGTTTGAGAGGAAAGTGGGTTTACATCAATTCCGTTACAAAATCGGCTACAGCTGCAAACACTGGTTTTGGACGAGCCAAGGTAGCTTTTCCCCTTTATGACCAGGCAAATCGATGGCTTTGTCAGAAGCATCTTCAATGAACAGCCCAGCAGGAGAGTCGCCTTCCCTTCCAAATTTCTCCAGCATCTCCCTGCCCACTCATCCCAGACACTTCCCATCCTGGAACCAAGGAAGCTGTCAGACGGCACCGCGGTCCCAGGCCAGGGCGCCCAGTCCAGAGTGCTCTCCCACCTTGGACAGTTTATTTGCCTTTAGGACAAGACAATGTTGCGACAGACTGATGTAGCAAGGTCACACTATTCGAAGGCAGTGGGAATTAAGCATTTGGAACCTTTTAATGCTATTTGGGCATCTAACTCCAGCTCCCTGAGCCAAAAGATGCTGCATTCTGTAAGCAGTTGGTGTGCAAAACCCACAAAACAGTTAAACAGCAACTGTTATTTTAACAAGTGATTCTAGCAAGGCTTCCCATTAGGAGCCAGTTAGTGGATAAGTCTTTAAAAAAAATCTATTTTTACTCCGAATTTCATCCTGCTCTCCAGGTGGACGGTCATTAAGAAACCATTTGAGCACTTCAGATTTTATCTGTCAGAGGATGAGACAAGGCAAATTGCAGCCGTGCATGGTTTGAAGGAGACCGTATGCCAAGGCAGTTGGAGTACTACGGAAAGTAGGGAAAGACAAGTCCATGTGCAGCAGGGCGACCCGGGGCTGCGTTCACCTTGTAAACATGGCTGCAGACAGCGCCGAGGCCTCTGGCGCCCGCCCCAGCACGAGGTGCCTCCCCGCCTGCAGCGCAATCAATCACTGCCCGCTCCAATCAGGACGAGTCCCAAGGAATGGCAAGGCCACTGGACTCTAAAATTAGCCACTTAATTATTAATTGATTATTTTCACAGCTGAAGGGTTGGTGCCCAATTGAGTTTTCTCTCCCCGCGCCCCCCCCACCCCCACCCCGCACCAACCAAAGCAGCTATTTTTAAGTAGATATATCAAAACAAATGCTCGCTGCATTCATTAAAATCAGAACAGGTGGTCATGTTTTACAGTTAAAGAGATAGGCCTGGTTTTAGGCCATATGGACATTGAGAAAACAAGATAAAAATGCCATCTGCTGAGGATGCACAGATCTTAAAAATGAAGGTAAATGAGGAAAAAATACAATCCCCAGGTATCTGGTAGAAGCATCTCATGGCAGATGCCAGCAAGCGGTAGCATCCCTGGCATCCTCCGAGCGGGACAGGGCATTTGGAAAGGGAAACAAGTGTGAGGGCCAACCCAAGGCAAGGAAAGCAGAGAAACACACGCTGAGGAGAGCAGAGGGTTCCCCAAACCCTGCAAGTGCCCTAAACCTGCCTGGAGTCTGAGCCTGGCCACGGCACCATGCGAGGCCGCCAAGCGCCCACATCTGCTCCGTGCTTTGCTCCTCGAGCAAGAGCCCTACGATCACCTGGTGCGCTCCACAAACCCTTGCGTCTCTTTTCCATTCCTGCCCTAGAACTACTTCACGTTGGACGCCGTGTTTCCCCTGTGAAAAGCCTCACGTCCCTCACCCTGTAATCCGCAGGCACCAAGAGCTTGGGCCCTTTCTGGCTTTTTCGTCTATGTTCTGACTTAACTGAGGCACATAAAAGATAATGGGGAAAAATGTGTAAAAACTACGATGAACTGAACACTCAGAAGCTGTTCTTGCCTAATTTAGTGTCACAAGAGAAACTGAGCACGACAGAATCAGAATCCTGCTGCTGCTCCTTCCAAATTCTTTTTTTTTCCCGACATTATATATATATATTTTTCTTTTTTTAAATAGTCTCAGAAGGCAAAAAGGGCAGCACAGTTCTGTTCCTGCTGCTGAAAGGTCTCAGACCACAAGGCTGAGTTGTTAAATGCTGCCTTTTCTTTTCCTCCCCGAAACATGCAGAAGCTGCTTCCTTTCCTCAAGCAAACCCGCTCCATCACCTCTGGGCCAGCAAGTGACAACCAGCCATACCACAATCGACATTTTTGCCCAAAGTGGTTTTCCTTAGTTTTAATGAAACACGGAGCAGGTATCACGAGGAGGGTCCACATGCTAATCACCTCCGAAGCTCCTGCAATTTATCAAGGAACTTTCTTTTTATTTTGAACATATCTAGGAAGAGATCCTTCTCAACTGATCACTATTTACATTATTAATCCAATAAAAGTAAAAGTAATTCATGTCGTACTCAACTTTTAAGTATTTATATAATTGAGAGCTCAGTGCTATGTTTCAGATGAACATTACAGCCAAGATACCCATATTCAAAGCAAGCCATAGGGTAGGGAGCCATCTGGTACGGAAGCAGGAGATGCTCTGAGCTCCCTACGAGGCAAAATGCCATTTTTAAGCACACCAAACCATTTTACTGTTTTTATTTTTATTTTTATTTTTTTAATACCACACTTAGGGGTTATTTTCATTTAGAACATTAAACTTTTAGGTACAGCCTGCAAAGTTACACATGCCTCATGCTATAGCCAAATCACGAGAGTAGGTCTGTATTTAACCTTAGTGTTTCTCTGATGATGATTATGATCAATTTGTCCCATTTAGTCTCTCAGGTCACCGGTTGATTATTCCCTGAGATCTATTTGTTTCATATGAAATTTAAACTCAGCTCAAGGTCTGATTTTACCCCAGCGAAAAGTGAGGAGGTATTTTTGGAAGTCGAGGTGTGGAGCAGTGTATTCAAGTGACCTGCCCAAGAGCACACAATTTAGATTGAGTCATAGCAAAATTGGTGTAATGAGGTATTTGCCTCTTGGAGAAGCCAAAACAGCAATAATAGTAGCAGTCCACAAAGCATCTCTAGCCAGAGAGGGGACGAATGGCATCATTTTGTGGAGTTCCCGATCTTGTTTCTACTGTCAATTGTGTGTGAAACTTGACTCAAGGGCCTGGGGATTAGACTATATGTATTACCATTCCCAGACACGGTATTCCATAAAGGAAAAAACAAGCCACCTTAATGGATTTTTGCTGAACATACATGAGCAATAGAATAACAGAATTTTAACAACAAAATGGATTAATCAAGACGTTCCTATTTTTTGCTACACTCAGTGCAATTTCTTATAAAAGAGAACTTGCATCTTTGGAGGAAAAGCCTTTGGCTGCACTATAAATGGAAACGGAACCAGGCTTACATACAACGTCAATTGTGACTCTTTCCAAACTTCCCTTCTGTCTGTGACGGGTAAGCAGAAGGAGATCAAGAGGGACAACCCTCTTGATTCAAAAATAAACTCAGTCAGCAGCAGTGTGTGGTAGTACAAGGTACAGGGTGGCAATAGCTGGGGTGACTCTGCTCCTGAGAGGTCTTGGCCCTCATGAAACCTGGAGAAGGGCAGGGAAGCAAGTCCTGCCCTTCCAAAAAGCTGACAGGAGAGGACAACTGCTGTCACATCCAACCCTGAGGACTGAATATTTAACTCAGATATACTTTCATCCGAAAGCAGACCTGCAAAAGCCTCCATCCAATGCTTGACCTAGAAGCTACCTAACAAGCCACACACTCATTTGGACAGTAACTTAAAAGCAATTCTTCCGCTTACCTCCACACCAGGAAAAACAGCCTCCTAGCAAAGTTGGCAGCATCTCAGAAAAGGCTGTTCAAAAGACAACTCGGGACTAATAGAGATAGAAAGACATTTAATCTTTATGTAGAAAGCAGTTTCTATTTGAAATCTATTTTTGCTCAAGGGTCCTAGAAGACACAGACCCATGTAGGTTGGAAGGGGCTCCATGCGGTCCTGCTTCCTGCTCAAAGAAGGGCCACATATAAAGTCGGATTCAACACCAACATTCAGTAATTTTGCTCAGGGTCGTATGCAGTCAAGTTTTGACCATCTACACGGATCAAGTTTGCACAAACTCTCTGGTCTAGGCTCTCTTGAAAAGTACTCCTATTTATAAAGATTAAATATATATATATGTAATCAAAATTTGCACAAGTGATTGTTACCAACACAAGAGATTCTACCTCGACTTTCATCATTGCAACTCAATTGAGCAGGCTGGGTATTGCCGTGCAAGGCTCCTACCTCTCGGATATTTGAGGTTTTGTCTAGCAATTCCCACATAGGAGAAATAGCCAGAGGCACCGCAGAGCAACCTTACTCCTTCTTTAAGGAAGATGTTTTCTTACTAATAAAGAGAGGATACTGAAAAACTCAGCCACATCAACTTTCCACGGCTCTTCCCAAGCCCAGAACAACCAAGCACTTTAAGATCTTGTGACTGAGGTGGATTTGTACAAAATATTCAGGCTGGAGCTTCAGTCCCCCCTCCACCAGAGCAGCAGAGCGGAGGGGAACTTTCCCATATGGGTCACATTCTGGAAGGGAAGTTTGGAGATGAAGCATGGGACAGCTGAACACTCCCACTTTCCAAACAGCACAGCCAGGTAGGATTCCTGCAGGATCCAGGAAACAACTCGGCAGGGATCTGTTCCTGGGCAGAAAGGGGTTGGGGGAAAAGGCTTTCAAGGGGGTCTTTACTGCAGTAGCAGAAAGGCAGAGCAGCATTTGGCCTCCCAACGAGTGCTGAGGAAATCCTGGAGCCAAACACCATAGATATTTCTCTCCCCTGGTAGCATAATACTATAACGGGCTATGATCAAAGGAGACTTTGGCCTATTATAAGTCATTATAAGCCTGGAAGTGGCTTGGGGGAGGAAGCCAACGCGCTAGTTATCATTACCCAGGGGAAACGGAGATTAAAAATGCATTTGCTATAAAGATCCTCTGACAGACTCAACTAAATAGAATGTCTTGCTGTAGAAGGCAACGTGCTATTTTCCACCTGCAACAGGACAAATTGAGTGACGAAGGGAAAACAGAAGCACCCTTTACATCGCAGCATCAATCTGCAGAACCACGGTGTGCCATGGCTGCACAGGCGCTTTTTAGTATTCCTGCCCATACCTGCATCTCCAAAAACAAGCAAACAATAAAACAAAACAAAATATCTATTCTAGGACAGACATTGTTACGGGCATAATTAAAATGTTTGCTGAATATGGCTTTGTATTTACAATTTTCTGTGCTAGCAGAAATTGCCAGAATTGTAACACTTTATTTCTGCCATTAAAACAAAATCACTCATTTGATGTATTATTTACTTTATCTCTTTTTACCTGGACCTCCCCTTGCAGTAAGGCAATGTTTTTTCCTTTGAATAGCCATTTTATTTTGCCCTGTGGGAATCTTAGTGCTCTATTTCCAAAGCGACACCGTGGTGCACAGCAGTGAACTGGCACAATATTCCTGCTTTGTATTTCACATGTGCACCCAGGATGATTTGGGATGCAGTACTTCGTTTTTGCTATCCGAGTTCTGTCTAGACAAACTGTCTCAAAAATACATTTTACTGGATTCCAAAGGAGTTCCCATATGTGCTTTCCTCATAGGTGTCGCAAACACTTACTGGCCACCACAAAGCGGATTGAAGTGGGGAAAAGCATTCAGTAGATTTTTCCCATAGGTCAAAGCTCTCACCTTGCCTTGAATCACGCTCTGAAGACTATACAAGTCTAGCTGGGGTCTACTCAACTCCTTTTTCTGGTGTCAAAACATGAGAAATCTGACAAGTGAGGAAGTCCCAGAGCCAGCAGTGTTCTGAAGGAGACAAAAAGGAATTTTCCAAAGCAGAGAAGGGCAAATGGGTGTTTGGGGATGGCTTCATGTTGCCAGTTCAGCCAGCTTCGCCTTCCTACACTGCAACACAGGTGATGTGTTGCAATACAACATGGCAAATGACATATTTAGACAAGCCAATACTAACTTAGTCTAGACGGTGGTTTCAATGAAGAAGGAGCAGAGCTTTGAGAACAAAACCGCTCTGTGAGGAGCCGTTTAGCAGAGCAGATGCAGGAGGCGATATGAGATGGGCCAACTTGATGAGACCTCGAAGACAGATGAGGCCCTATGGAACATCTGCTGGCCACAGCTTCACCCCTGGTGAAAGCAACAGTTGGCACGAGAAGCTCTTTAACACGGGACAGCTCCAAGGGGACACGGCAGAGGTGACACTGGGTACATCCTGACCAAGCAGCAGCAGAGCCGATACCCCACTTCAGTGGGAGTATCTCGGGATTTCACCAGCACCAACCACCCGCCTGCCTTGCTAATACACATCAGCGCCAGGATTTCACTGCAGATCTCCATCTCCCTCTGCTGAACACACGAAGGGAACAGCAGCCCCGATGGAAATAGCAGCCTTGATGGAAACTGCCAACTGGGTTTTTAACCTTCAGATTTGACAGATTCCCTATGGCTTGGAGCTGCAGATGACATTTGCCAGGTTATGGATAATGGCCTTTACACACCGGGGACATTTTTTTATTGACTTGTCTAAAGCTTTTGACACAGTAGCCCATAAAACGTCTACTAAATAACTTGCCTCATATTAAGCAGAGAAGGAGGAGACATAAAACATTAGAGATCTTAATCAGCTGAGCAAAGGACTCAGATGGGAAGGGAGGCAAAACAAATTGCTCCCCGGCTCTTTTGAAACTCTGACCTTTATGGTTTTAAAGAACTAGAAAGACTTCTCGAAAACAGAGCCATCACTTACTCCTGCAATGCAGAGATTGCCTTCTACCAGACCACTGCAAAACCAGAAATATTCAGAACAGATAAGGAAGATTTATCTTCGCTACCAAACTAATGAAGACATTAGCTGTAACAGCCCACAGGTTTGCAGAAGAATCCATTTTTTACGGCCGAAGGAGAAAACGGAGAATTATGTACTCAATGGGCAAATTATCCAGGCTCTCAACACAACTCCTCTCCTCAAAAGTATGAGTCTGCTGTACCCAGGTGCATGTAGGCCAATCTGCAAAGTGAGTTACGACACAGAGAGAACACGTGAAAAATGTTTTATAGCACAGGTGCTTCAGCCCGTACTGTCTCCATGGGCTAGAGCTCTGCAGGTCGGGAGCTGACCGCATGAGCACTAGAAGACGCTTTTGTACATCAATTTTGGATGCATCCATCAAAATCAGCCCTATTACCTCAGCTGCTGAGCAGATCTCTCCTGATAGGAGCTACTTATTTCAACACATACTTTTCTTACTGTAAACTCATGTCAACTGCTTCTTGAATTACTCAGGTTTTGTAAGTCAGGGAGCTGTGATAGAGAGAAAAGGAGTCACGTGCATCAGGTAAATGAGAGCTTAAGGCACTGAGATGGATACCATAAAAAAAAAGAAAGAAATAAAAAGGTCTGCCAAAGAAATGGTGAAAAAAGTACATGATGATACACAGGTATCCAGATTGGAAAAAAGGGCAATCTGATCTAATTAGGCAGTAATTACTGCTCCGCACACCACGCAACAGGACACCCTTCAGTATGGAAAAGCAGTGTGTGTCACCAAAGTCTAAGTGCATATTACATCCAAATAAAAGGCTGAAATTAAGCATTAAGCTACACAGGCCACACAGCACTTGGAACAGTGACCCTATACGGCCCTACAAAGATGTCATTCTACCAAGAAATTCCCCTGAATGAGCTACTAGAAAACCTGCGGTTTTGGAAACCCCCGAGGTGGGAAAGCATTAAATTCCTTGGAATATGGCCACAGCTAGTAATAAAAGCAATTTGACATTCTGTGGAAAAAATGAATCTTGGAGCTGCCTATTCTGTTCTTGAATTTCAAGGCTCATTTAAATTTTAATTTCAATGCTGTAACATTGACTAAACGGCTTCTATACCAACTGCAAGACAAAATGTTCAAGAAAACAATATTTAAGCAAACGATTAGTGCACCCATTTCTGCTAACAACAGATTTATTGTTTTCTCCAGAGAATCATAGGGAACTTTTCAGCTGGATTTCATTCCTGCAGGACGCAGCTGGAGCACTGCCTTCCTACCCTGCGGGAAGATAGGAAGACACCGAGTAGCACCTGGCTATCTCGTGGCCTCTTGGCTGTACAGATACAAATAAACCAGATAAACTGCAAACACAGTAAATTTTAAACAAAACAAGGCACACACAGCACAGCGGCAGTTCTGCTCGTCAGTCTTTAGCAGTAGTAGAGTAGAATCTATGACACGGTTCTGGAATCATCAGTGCCAGGAACATTTTCAGACAGCAGAAGGTACAGTTTGAAACTTCACTCAGCCATATTCCAACATTGATGCAGGGGAATCATTTTTAACACATAAACTTTCAAAACATTTTTCTAAACTCAACAGCCACACTCTAAGCCCAGTTTTTATCCCAAAATAAGTCCTGTTGGTAGAGAAATATGATCACCATCATGCTGGCCCAGAACACAGATCCTTTCAATAACCCTCAGTGCACTGACTGCTTCCAAAGGTGAGAAGAACTGGAACACTTGCAGCGACTTCTGGAAGGAGTTTAGCCCATTTGCCCTGTTCACTTCCAAACTACGGAATTTGTCCTGTAGCTCCCCAGAGATCATGACTAGAAAGTTACAGAAGACCCATGTTAAGAAAAGCAGCCCTTCCAGTCAAGCCCAGCACGCAGTAATGAGGAAGCCCTATTACCGTGTGCCACACCAGCTTCGTAAAAGCTGAATTTTGAGCACTGCTTCATTTTTTCCCCCGCATCCTTGAGAAGAACGCATACGTTTTGTCCCTGGTTTTGCATACTGCATTTTAAATTCACACATAAATCTTGCAGCTTAGGCCCAAGGAAGCTTCCGTACTCCACCCTCAGTGCGTCACACACTCACACAAGCAGATTCCAAATCACTGTGGGTTTTCAATAGAGCAAAGAACTTACCCAGGAGAATCTATTAAGGTAAAACCTTGCTTTTAGCTAAGAAACATTAATTCTCTTCCGAGGAAGGCACGCTGCCTTCTTGGTCATTAATATCCCATCACTACCATATTTCAGAGCTGAATGACACAGCAGGCAAACCACCAGGATGGGTGACAGTGTGACAGGGTGGCTGCCCAGACAGGAGGTGCCACCGCTCCCGGTACCGCAGGAAAATCCATGTGTCCCCTGGATGATCGTGGTCTCCAAGGTGGCTCTGCTTGGACACGGGGGGCATCAGCAAACCTGGTTGATGCTGAGGGAAGCCGTGCACGCGCTTGAACCATCGGCGCCGCAGGGCCACGTGGCTTGAGGGGCGCAGAACCCCCTGCAAACACAGCTGCTCCCACGGCAAGAGGAGCCCTCGTGCAGCCGTGTCATTAGTTCTGCAGCCTTGTAGCAATGAATGAAAGACTGCAGCGCTGAAGACCTGGGATTCAATGCCATTCTATAACGCCAAAGAAGCTGGGATACTCTCTCCTGCTGAAAACAGCTATTCAAATCCTAAAGCGACCCTCTAGCTACTCTGTGCTTGAATTACCTAAGAGTCCTTCAGGAGGTTTTATCTAGAAGCACCGAAGAATTAAAATACAGGGAGCTCCTTTGGCATCTTTCTGATGTACAGCGCAAGAGAAGAAACAGGCTGATGCTAGCTTTATGCATCTGGAATGGGAAGGTGGGAGCAAAGTGCATGGGAAAGTTTGTTGATTTTTATAGGAAGCAGCAGCCTCACTGGATTTCTCTCCAAAGGAATGATGTTACAGAGCGTGCAGAACCGCTGGGGACGGGCAGGAGCTCTGGAGGATGCCGCCTGCCCGGGAAGGGCTCTTGCTCCACAACACTGAGCAAGAGGAGAAGGGCACGAGAGGGAGAGGCCGATGGGGCAAGAGCGCACAAGCAGGCAGGAGGAAGAAGAGAAACCTCCGCTGACTTGTTCACTGCAGATTTGGCTCTGCTATTTGATGATGCTATAAAATTCAGGCTGCTGAGGGACAATTTAACCCCAGGGCTGGTGCCCCGTGACTAGTTGGCTGGCGATGCCGTGTGGGACATGGGGATGGGAAGAATTTTTACCAATTCCCTCCCCTGCTTAGAGGCGAAGCCAAAGACCCTGCACCAAACGCGATTCATATTTAGTAATAAAATGGCCAGTGTGAAGAAGTGGAAAAGCACAACTGGGAATGCTTAGGAAGAGACGTGGTACCTCAGCGTAGACAGCCGCCAACCCAGGGGCAGTGCTTTTGTGCAAAATTCAACGTGAGGCAGCCCTGCCCCACGTTTTCCCAGCCCTGGTTGCTTTGCCCAGCCCACACTGCTAAGAGTTTGGTGAAAAACCCTCCACCAAGGTCAGGAATAACCTCAGCTGCTAACTCTGAGCCTGCTTGAGCCATCTGCCGTATCCCACCCTGCTATGTGCTATACCTGCTTAATGGAAAACTCTTGGAAAGCAGATACAGTCCTGGCCTGCATTTAGGACTCCCTCCAACACCCACAAACCCAACCCGCAAGATTTGTGGGTCCTGCAAGAAAGAAAAAAAGCCCGCACGCAAGATGCTGCATCTTGTGGAGGACCTGCAAGCTTGATGACCTAATCTGTGTGTGATATACGGGACCGAGGAGGTCAGCGGGAGCTGCTGGCAGCATTACAGCATGCAGGGAATAAAGCAGTGCTGCTTCCCGCAGGAAAACGGCACGTCTGTAAAATATACGGGCTGAGGGCACGGACAGGACTGCCGAGGTAGAACGACAACAGCTTCAGTCATGATTTATACAGCTAATTTGGGGATAAAGCACTGTCTCTTAAAAAACAAAACAAAATTACCTGATCCTGCATTCGGCAGTGATTACAGTTCATACTGCTTGATGTTTCAGCCCAGTAAGCATGCCAATAGAATATTTTATTAAAGTCACAGACAAAAGGAATCTTTCCTTCTTTATCTGCTCTTTCCACCATTACAGATTTTATCCAGCTTCTTCCTCACCTCAAGTACCTGTCCAAATTTAAGAAAATTATTTCCAAACTCAAATACTCATTTCTCTTGGATAGACTTTATTTCATGCTTATTGCTCATTTGTTCTGTTTTTAAGCTACCAAAATGATCTTCTGCTGATCTAAAAAGCTGTCAGAGAGAAGAGCCAAAAAACAAAGCCCACATATATCATCCATGTTAGATAATAATCCTGACATTTGCTTCTATAGAAGCAACTAAAACACAGCTGTCTATGGTGTCTATTTGAAGCTGGTAATAAAGAAAAGCTCCACGTTGAGGTGCACTAATAGGACTTCTGACCACAACTGCATCCAAATCCAAGTTCACAGCATCTCCTTCTATCACCACTCCTCGCAATTTCTGACAAGGATCCTACAGAATGTAACTAAGAAACCCACAGAGAGAATAAACTGCAATTCAACCCACACCAAGGCCTTTTTAGAGGGCAATAGGCAAGACAGCTCCAAAAGCGGAAAAAATTTGCTCATGCTGCAATTTGGTTGCACGAAGTCAGCCTGGAAGCCCACCTGCACACACAGCGGGGAATTCTCTTCTCCCTTTAAATTCTCTCAATGAAGAGAGAAAAAAATACATCCAGGAGCAGCATTTCTGCTTAAATGCTATACAAAATTCTGTTTGCTCTGTATTGCTGGAAAACATCAGCTGTTCTACCATTGACTGCCACATGAAACATTAGTTTGCATAGCTGCAAACTCTCAAAGCAAGCAGACAAGCCAGGGCAGAGACAAAGCAGCTTTCTGAATTTGCCTTATTCTGGTCCATCAATCAGGGCTTTGCACTGCTCCTCCTGATTCCTGTGCAGAGATGACCAAACCCATGTGTCCAATCTGCATTTTCTTTTTTACATATTGCTCAAAGAAACAAAGTTTTCCTTTTCCTTTATGAGTTTCACAGCCTATGTGACAAACCACAGTATTTAGAAGTTTTATTGCCTTTTTGCATCGGCTAAATTAAATTAGTAAACAAGATTAGTTGAAACTGATGGAGGAGAAAATCCTGTCTCCATCATACCACATTAAACAGGACAGCATTTTCTCAGTACATATAGTAGAACAAATGTTTCTCTGCCGCCTTTGATTTTCAGAAGTTACATCTTGTCAAACAGGCCATTTTAAAATTTTATTTCCTAAGCCCTTTTCTTCCACATGCTTTTGTGGATGACGGATTGATTAGATGTTCCTTTGCGGGCCCATCATTCCCATCAGTTCCATCGTTCCGTGCCGCCCTTTCACCAATCATAGTTAAATGCTTATTTTAATATTTATTTAGACTCAGTTATCAAGCAGTAAGCAGCTGTAAACGTGTTGTTGTTTTTTTTTTTTATTTCATTCTCCCTCCTCCCCTGCACGCATTCTGCCCCAGGTGCTCGCATAGAATCACAGAATGGTTGAGGTTGGAAGGGGCCTCTAGAGACCATCCAGTCCAAACTCTGCTCCAGCTGGGACACTCGGAGCACAGGGCACAGGGTGGCATCCAGGGCGGGTTGGAAGATCTCCAGAGAAGGAGCCTCCACAGCCTCTCTGGGCAGCCTGTGCCAGTGCTCTGTCACCCTCACTGTTAGGAAATTTTTCCTCAAGTTCCTGTGGAACTTTTGATGCTTCAGTTTGTGGTCATTTCCTCTAGTTCTATCAGTGGCCACCACTGAAAAGAGGCCAGCCCCATCCTCCTCACTGCCTTCCTTAAGGTATTTGTATATACTGATCAGGTCCCCTCTCAGCCTTCTCTTCTCCAGGCTGAACAGGCCCAGCTCCCTCAACCTCTTCTCATAGGGCAGATGTTCCAGGCCCCTGATCATCCTAGTCACTCTGCGCTGGACTCTCTCCAGCACCTCCACATCCCTCTGGTACTGTGGGGCCCAGAAGATCCTTCCCTAGAGCCTTTCACAGCACCCCCTTCCTCCAAGTGCCAGGAAGCACTGCAATCCAATGCTGTTCCTGCCTGCAGTTTGCTAAACTTCAGCAAGATGTCTGTCAAACAAGTCAATATTTTATCCTTCAACTTCAATCTCTTTTTTTTTGCAGTGCATCAAAATGCAAATTTGCTTTCTATCCTTAAGAGTCACAGCTTGAGTAAAACCAATACAGAAAATGAGCAGCTAAAAGAAATGTCAAACTACTGCTTGAAAGATATCATCGAAATATCTCCAGAAGTCCGAAGATGACAAATATTATCAGAACATGCAGTTACAAGTACATTAAAACTCCCCAGAGAAAAGAAAATGCAGTTATTCACCATTTTAGTTAAACATTTATAGGCACTTCAGGTTCTTTTCAGCTGTTGCACATACAGCACAATGTGGTTTCCTCCTGGAGTTAACATCCATCCTATTCTCAAGGCTTTGGATTAGCACCAAAAACTATTTTAACCTAAATGAATAAAAGTCTCATCATGCCCTACCCAAAAGACTACTACTTAAAATAAGCCTTTTAACAGGAATGCTTTACCCAGCCCAGGAAAGCATAAGCCCAACCATGAGATTACAGTTGCAGCTACAAGAAACACACACAGCCTCTGCTTTAAAATATGCCACAGGTAAAAGCAGCTAAAATCCCCAGTATGATTTGGTGTCATTTACAGAGCACCACTATGAGCCAGAACGCCACATTAACATCAACCTCACTTAAAAGCTAAAGAAGTTGAGATTTGCTCAGGTCCCTTAGTTATCTCAAACAAATTATGCTGTGATTTGCTTTTGTGAGCTCTCCTTACCGAGACAGGCACTAAATTATACTGCACGGCAAGAATAGGTTGACCCTTGGGAATCATTATGGTCCTGTGGGCTATTGCACACTTGAAAATGTGGTTCAGACTTCACTGCAAGCTCAAATCTCTGGGGGAAGCCAAAAGCTTGGACAGAGACAAGAACAGGTTCGGTCTTTGCCCACCTCACTCCTTTCCACCTACCTGCACAGCCGAAAGCGAGGTGATACCGGGAGGAAGGGCTGAACTTGACACAACACACGTTAGCCTTGGCCTCGATGCTCGCAACCGAGTTATCCAGGTTGGTAGACCATAGCTTCACTAGAGAAACACAAGAACAAACAAGAGAAATGAGTGAACAACACTAATACTCACATGAAAGGCCTAAGAGTATAATTAGTTCACAATAAGAGTCTGAAAAACCTCAGTTGCCAAGAGGAAGGAATCAATGATTATAAATGGTTAATCTGAAGTTGATGGCTAATAAGCTTGAAAACATTCAAGTGAGCACAGAAAATATTCTACAAAGTATTCCACATATCTCTGGCACACACCAGATGATGGAAAGCCACCACCCCGCACAGCCAGACGACTAGCCCTGTGTTACAGCCTCAGTATTGGAAGCTCCTGGACTGCAGATTCATATAACCAAGAGCAGGGAGGCTTAAATCCTGTCCATTCGTGGTCACCTGTGATCTGAAGTTCTCCATTCTCCAAGGCGGAATTACTTTGTGCAGAATAAATATACTTGCCTGTATGCTTAAATAGAGTGAGAAAATTTTATTGCACTCTTCAAAAACCCAGCACTGGCAGGAAAAAAATCAGCAGGCTGGCGCCCTACATTGGTGTCCTTTCGTGGTACACAGAAACCTAGTGTTTTAGGGGACTACTACTTGTACATCAATTAAAGCACTGTACAGCACAAGCTCCTCCCCGCAGTGCTCACCTCAGTGCATTTCCCAGGAAGAATAACAGAAAATACAAAGTTTTCTTTCAAATACAGTCGTCACTGCTCTCCCCAAGGCTCAAGCACGATTTAAACCCAAAGGGGATGAGGGCCAGCTGCTCCCCGCACCCTCCGGCCCTCTCCTTGCACACAGGGTGCTGCTGCCCTTGCTACTCGGGAGCAGAGAAAGCCAAAGCTGACGGGCTCAGAGGAGCCACACGGGGGCTGCACTCTGCAACAGCCTCCCTAGGACAACGCGGTCCTCAAAACCCAGCTCTAGGGCCCATCTGGTGTCTGTTTAGTAACAGCTCACTTTGGAGGACCAAGCAGCAGCGAAGGAGCAGGAATCCTGCTCCTATCGTGGAAGGAAAATGCAGAATAATTGCTCTATCTCCTCTGTTTTTTAGGTGTTTCTTCTTTTTTTTTAAAAAAAAAGGAACAAGGCTTCCATATGGATTATCCAAGGATATTCTCAATGATCAAGGAAGTGGAGAGATGTTTGCAGGCTTGTTCTAGGGCACCTCCTTTTATCGTTCACCAACACTGAGAAGGCAAATCCGCCACCTGTGTGCCCACACAGGAGAACATCACCCTTCAGGGATGAAGGAAACACAGGGCTACTTGGAGAATACTACAGAAACCCATTTCAACAAGAGTGTGTGGGGATCCGTCAGCGTCTGGAATCATTCCAAACCATCCCACATCCATCACAAACACGGATGCATGTTGTATTTGCACAGAAGCATTATACAAAATGCAGTGCAAACAGCGCCCATTTTGTTGCTGGTTCTCAGAAATGAAGCCATTCACCAAAGCTATATGGTCTAAACACCCAGCAGCACTTCTGGAAAAGGAAAGAAACAAGCAGAAAACCCCACTCTGAACTAACAGCCCTGCAGGTGTCACCTGAGGCTTCCCCATGCACCAAGCAAGGCGGGGGGATAAGCAGAGCCCCACACTGGTGCCGGGGATGCTGCGGGAGAGGGAGCCGGAAGCCAGAATCCAGCCAAGCAAAACACGGGCGCTTTCCTTCCGTCCGTGGACACAACACAGCACCCTCTCTAATAAATAGCAGCCATTTGCCCTCAGCTTTGCAGCAGAAGCTGATTGAGGGCTACATTTCAACCTGGCTCTTTTTGCTGCCCCCAAGCCTTCAGGTCATAAACGTAGACATTTCATGTGGTGAACGGGCAACCCGCGTGTCCAAAGCCATCATAACATTCCTTACAACCGACAGACAAGGATTAGAATCTACAGCAACTTCTGTGATCTAAAGGCCGTGGAATACATTGGGCTCCAATTACAGCTTAGTCAGTGCTATAAAAAGAGGATATATGTGACATAAAACAACACATAATGAAACACGTCAGGTTCTACCTGGACCTGCCCATTATTTTTTAAAAAGAACTGACAGGTTAATAAACTCTACCCTCATGAATTATACTTTATTTGTGGTAGTTTTAAGCAGTTCTGCGGAGGCTCAGGCAGTAATTATGCAGCATGCAGATGTCTCGCTCACACTTGGAGCTGTGTTGATGAGGCAGGCGGCCATCCGGGACCAGCCGTTCCCCAAACCCGCTCCCAGAGCATATGCTGCCTAGTGCTGCTTTACTGAGACGCATCTCTGTAAAACAAACATCCTTCTCCCCTCACCAAACCACGAAGATAACTACAGAAGCCAAGAGAGGTGCTAAAATGTCTAAATCTTTTCCAACTTTCCTCTTAGTTGGCGTTTCATTTAGATGCATCTGTTAATAAATCAGTCCTCTGTGAACAAACTCTCAGAGGGGACAGTCTGTGTTTCCTTCAGGAGCTGAAGGAAAACAAAATCTACTTGTAAGAGAATTGCTGCACTCTATTGCATCCATCCACCTCACAATTTCCAGGAAATTATCGACTTCCCTTAGTCAGGAAAGTGAACAAATGGAAAGTTCAACCTGATTTTAGGAGCAGTAAACAGCTAAACCTCACGTTAAAGTCAATGGAATGTGAAGGAGCTCAGTACCTAGGGTAAATTCAGCCTTCAAACCACCCTCTGGAGATCCTCAGCAAAGCTGAGCTGGAACCTCATCTGCGGTTCCTGGTACAAGCAGGGACCTGCAGGTAGGCCCCAGCCTACAGGGCCATTCTCCCTTTTTATGAAGCCAACTCTGTAAAGCTCTGTTGGCTCCACTGATTCCAGGGCTACCACGACGGAAAAATGAAGGTGCAGGATCAGACCTGGTGCGTCAGTAGGCAAGGAGAAGAAACCGCTTAACACGGCCCAGGGCTTTCACGGGCTCCTGTCCTGCTCTATCACTCCACTTACAGAGACCGTGGTTTACAGAAAACACAGAAAACCAGGATTCTTTCTTTCAGGTAAACTTGTCAGGTTTGCTTGCATCTCCACGAGCTTCAGAGCGCTTTGAAAACAGTCCCAGAACAGGAGATAGATGCTTGACCACCTTACAAGCAACCTGTTCTTCAGGCCTCCCCAGACATGGCTTTGCTATGACGGAGGTTTAAATTCCACAGTTTCAACCACATGGTCTCAACCAAATATTTTGTTCTCATCTGCCAACTTTACTCTGGCTATTAAGCTACATCCCCAATGCAGAACAGACAGCAGTACTGGGTTAAAAAAGCAGCTGTAAGGCACTAGCAAAGTGCCAGCAACTTTCCTCTTTCACAGAACTAAAGATTCTTTTCTATTCAGACAGTAGAAAGTCATTCTTTGCTACTTAATGAGAATTACAGCTTCTGTATTTACAAGCATATAAAGGAGGTGAAATTATGGCTATGCAACTTCCCAAGATGCTTGTAGCACAATTAAACACTTTAATTTTACTTACCACTATCTAGCTGGTGTGCCTCTTTGCATCCCTACAGACATACTCAACTACCTTGGCTCCTTTTAAAGGGAAGAGCATGACAGCTATAGATAAAAGAGACTTTTATTCCAAATACCTACCGTGTTTATACAATAGTGCTTTTACGCTCCCATTATATGCTATTAAACTAGCGATTTACCACAAATAACCATCCTATATTATCTTCATTTATTGAAGAGGATGAGATGGGACCCAAGGCCCAAGGGTGCTGTTTCTAACTGTATCAGAACCATTTTCTCCCCAGCGGCCTCCATTCATTACCAGCCCCCTTTGCTGTTTCTATGCCTGGTTGCGAAGCACTGGTGATAGATTATCCATCCAAACCCACCTTTCCCAATACATGCTGACTGAGTGCACCAAGATCCTAAAAATGAGTCTGTAGCTTGGAGAAAAACAGAAAGGAAGGGAGGCGAAGGGGGGCGCAGGGGGGCGCAGGAGACAGGCAGATACACTACACATCCACAGAGGGAAAAACAATTGTTTTTTTGCTAGCTTTTTTGCTCACTTGAGAGGACAGTTTTATATCCCTGCTTTCCAGGGAAGGGCAGAGAGCTTAGTTCAGTAGCTCAGGTCCAAACTCCCAACATTGAAATGTTTTGTCAGCAAGTGCACTGCCCCCTTCCACACGCAGAGAAATAAAAGAACAGAAAGTGCAACAGACCTTGGACTTCCAAATGCTGCATCTTTATGGAGGCAACGAGGAGAGTCCCTGCTACGTACCTGAAAACCCACCAGGTAACATGCACACATAACCAGAGCGACAAAAAACAAACCTGGACAGGTCAGAGAGCTGGGTGAGATAACTCCTCACAAGAAATATCTTTTTCCATATGCTTATTCCCTTGAATATGTTCATCGCAATAGAATTTGAATACTATAACATGACTTTAATTTGATATTTTGCTGCTTTTACTCTTATAAAGACTTCTAAAAGCTTTGACCATTTCCATACACTTTCACACAGGATTTCACTTGTCACTAATGTCTTTTCTACATGCAAATCACAGTCAAAATTTGGCACAAGTAATGGATGAAATGTTCCAGACAAGTTTTATTCATCAAAACCAATAGTATAAAAGATGCCTCTTGAATTGAAAGTTATGAAGATTTGGAAATGTTACTGTAATAATTTGAGCAAACATCATGCTTTTTAGAAAGGATTAATGAAGAAATAAACGCTTAAATTAGATGAGTTTTGCTTGCACTGATGGACAACTTCTTAACATGACAATAGGTGCATGTCTATCTGGAAGAGAAGCTCTTTTTAAAAAATGGATAACACAGTGGGGAGCAGAGTGGTGAAAAGGTGAAAGGTAAGCAGTCTCTCTTGCTGCATTTAATTGCACAGAAAACACTCTTCCACCAAACAGCAGAAAGCATCAAAAACATTTTTAAACCTTCTTAAATATAAAGTGAGCATTACAGCTACACTTTTGTACATGAAATTACCAACATCAAGAAGAATGTCAAATGTATTTGAGAAACACTAACACAGCTTTCTTTGGAAACAGAATTTAAAAGCATTTTAGTGGGAAGAGGCTTGCAAGATTTAATGTTTATGAAAAATTAATTTAGCATTTCAAAGCTAATCACGAACATCTCTGTCCAGAGCTGTGCATCCCATATAGGAGAGCTGATCTCCGCTGCCTGCAGAACTCAAAAGCTCTTGCTGCAAAGTAACTCTAATTTGATATTGTAGATAAATTACAAGTATAATCTTGTTTTCTAAGGATGAGGAATGTTACATGTTTCTTAGTGCTATTTTTTTTCTTCAGAACATTTCCTATTTCTTCTTAGAGAAGGAACGTTTCTCAAGCAGCATGTTATAAGCAGCATCTTATAAACTTCCTTAAGTTCTCCAAAAGTCCTGGGGCAAAAGGACTCCCTGTAAAGGCCCCAAGGCTTTAGCTCAACAAGCTTTACTAATGTTAAAACACATTTTGCTTTGTTTAGTCTTCTGGAAAATGCTGGCTAGAGCATATTAGTCCCAAGATGTGAATATCACACCAAGAAATCTTCACCCAAACAAAGACTCGCTGAACAGTTCAGTACTATCTTGACATATTAGTACATCAGCTACAAGTTTGAAGGCAGCTGAGGAAATCTGAAACAGCTACATGAAACATCACCTTTTTCATCTCTCAAAGGGAATTCACAAAGCACAGAGACTAAAAAAGAAAAATACCTTTTGCATCATCAGAGCCTGAAGCCAATAGCTTAGGGTCCATCAAGTTAAAGTCAACACTCCAGCACCTTTTCTCATGTTCCTGTTTATAGAAACAAGAAAAGTATTAAAATACACAGTGAGCTGTAATTTGATAAAATAGTAAACAGAAGGCAAACGCTGTTAGGCATAAACTGTCAGGAGGCTCCTGCTCAGAGAGGCTTCCTACGTTTTGCAGGTCCTCAACTCTCCTCTGAGTCACTCTTGTTTCACTGTGTGCTGCTTCCCATTCCAATATGAGATAGCTGCATCCCCTAAAATTGCTACGATGCCTGTTCTAAGCTGCTCCAAATACTCCACCTCTGAAAACCTCACCTTCCTAGAGAGGTACTAAAGACTTTGTGTCTAATCCTGTGGTGTTTTTGCACTGCTAAGCACAAGCCTGCCCGCTCCCCAAAACCTGCGGAGGTGCAGCTGCTGCCCAGATACATTCCACATGGGAACAGGGTGCTGCGTTGAATGAAACCCGAAATTCAGAGCTGCTGGGTAGTGCCTCTGCACAGGCGAGCAAGCTGACAGTGTGCAGCGCTGGCCAGGCCAAGATAATTAGAAGACTTACAAAACATGTGCCAGATGCCAGCACACATTCCTCAATCTATGTAAATCCAAATAAAAACAATCAAGTAATCTGATAAAACAAACTCATTTTGCTTCCTAACACAAGCAACAGCTGGGCCTCTCTAGGTTCATTATTCAGCTTCATAAAGAAATACAAAACACATTTGAGAGGAAAATAGACAAGACTTATTTTGTCCAGTACAATTTATTTTCAGCTGAGACATGCAAAGGATTAGTGAAAACAAGATTACACTTGTGGCTAAAACACAATTAAAAAAGTAAACAAAGGCTTAAATAGGAACTAAAAACTTATATTGGGCTGTCAAGGTAAGGGAAGGAAGGGCTAGATTGCTGTTCATTCATAACCACCAAACAGTTAAACGCCCCTCGTCCCAGACACATTCCTCTGCAGCACTTCCAGCCCGTCCTACCCATTTATCACTCTTGCTTCCAATCTCCTTGCTCTGAACACAGGTCTCTTATAAATCATCACATAAAACTTGTACGTAGAACAGTTCCTGTGACGAGATACAGGTGTCTCCGCTGAATATTACCATACAGTGAAGCTATTCAGACAATAAATGTGCTGAATAGGAGGGGCATCAGTTTCACCTTGTCCAACCTAAAGGCTGTTGCTGGACTAAAAGCAACATCTTAGACCACTGTCCCCAACCCACACAGTCCATGGCAGCAGTACCCTGTTTGCTGACTGCATCTTACCTGGTAGACCTTGGATCTCTGTCCCGTGAAGCCATCCCACAGGATGACAGTGCCTTCATAGTCACTGCTGGCTAATAGGTTCTTGTGGTAACTACTCCAGCTGATACAGCTTCAAAAGATAAACAGCCCCGGTCAGTCCCAAAGCAAACTACACCTTACAACAGAGAAATCATTCTTGCAACATGCCAAATATTGCTAAGCAGGCAATATTTGATCAGTTATCCCATTGAAACAGTAAAGCAAAGACAAAACTAAAAGCCAACAGAAACATGGCAAACCTTCCCACCCCAAAATGAAGTGTTCACTAGCCTTATAACGGTTCAACATAAAGAAAAATGTAGACTTTATTTTTTGATACACTCCTCTCTTTATACTGCTGTTTTGCTTCTACTTGAATTCTGTGCAAGTTCCCACAGAGAAGTTGTGTTTTGACTTCTTAATCTCTCTCCAATAGCTACCACTTTTATCAGCACCACCACAATAACTACTTACCTCACAGGAGCTACACATGCAAAATACAGAGCTATGCGGGTTGCGAGTTGCTCTCTCCATCATTCTCATGTGCCTGTTCCAGGCCTACATGCAAGAATCCAAGTTTGGGACTTCTGACAACCTCAGCTTTCTGTAAGCAAGGGGAGCCCCCCTTCCCACCCCACAGAAAACAGCAGCTTGGTGGCAGTGGACAGTTTAGGAGATATTTCTGGCAAGAAGCTACAAAGTAAATTCCTGTGTTTATATTTTAAACTGTGCAGGTTGTTATGTAAAACTTGATGACAACTGGAACAACCAAGTCTTGCCCTTAAAAGATGAAACACGAATGATGCTGACAAGTCCCACCCCGCTATTCTGGCAACAGGCCTCCAGGCTGGCTCCTGAAAACATGGCAGAGGCAAGAAAATGCGTAATGGTTGTTGGCCAGCTCTGGGGCCATCTGGCACAAAATCCCGGCAGTTGGTATCAGCTGTGGGGCACTGGCAGATCCGAGTCATGCAGGTCATCAAGTAGCTCCCACACAAGTGACTAGATCAGGGCAGTCCTCGGGCCAGGTTTTAACCAATAACCTAAACTAGAAATTGATGATTCTGTAACTCTTCATTAATCCTTTGCCTAATGTAGCTATAGATTAAAATATTAGGTAGGAACGTGGGATCACTTAGGAGTACTTTACTTGTGAAATTTCTTGGTTCCACTCTGCAGTTTTTGTTTTTTCCCCTTGGGAATAAATCCTTTACACACATGGGGGAAGAAAATCCCCTTTCATTTGTTACAGAATTTAAAATATATTAGTGCTGTTCTTCTGCTCCAGGTTCAAACTTAGCTCCTGAAGGCTGAATCTGTCCCCACAGGCGAGCTTAGGACCATTAAGGACCTTTAGGACCATTAAGGACGATTAAGGGTTCACAGTTGTGTGGAACCAACAAGGCTCCTTGGAGGTGCCCAGGCAGCCAGATAGCAGGGCTCATGGGAGGCAAGAAATCCAACTATTTAATGTGAGTATGCACAAACAGGCAAAGGGAAGGACACTATATGGGTGCCTGCACCTACAGGAAACTTGCCTGAGGGATTCAAAAGACTTTCAGCTCTGACATCCTCTGTAGCCTCCAACTAGACTTTGCAGCCCTGATCACAAGCCTCTGAGCTCTGCTGTTCAATGAGTTTTCAGTCCACCTCGCTGTCTGCTCACAGTCTGTTATCATTTTTGATAGCAGTTGGTTGTAAAAGTGCTACAGCTCAGAATTGTTTTTCCTGCTTTCATCTCCTTCAGAATAAGCCAACTGGGAAGTAGTAACATCTTCAGCCCTTCCAAGTGCCAGAACTGCCCTCAAATGCATCATCAAGGGGATACGCACATGCTAACCCAACTCCTCTGAGGTGCCCTCAGGAAGGCAGGTCTGGATGGCCTGGAATTGCCCAGCAGCTTCACCCTGAGAGGCTTAAGTGGTCCCCTGAGGGTCAACCTGCAGCCAGCAGGTGCTGCCCACCAGCACTGTGAGGAGAAGGCTGCAGTGTCCAAAAATAACTTGTCTGAAGCTCTGGCTGCAGCAGAGCAGTCACTGATGGGAGCAAAAAGTGCTTCAGAGACCTAGAGCTGCAGAACAAGTGGCTTCCCACCGCAGTGCTGGGGAGGAACAGGTGCACTGGACACTGAGCAGTTCAAATCTGTTCCCCCCTTCCTTGGTATCTCCACTGAAGGACTCCAAGGTAGGCAGGGCTAAACCTCGGGAAAAAAAATGCCTTTATCAGGAGAGAGAGATGGAGAGAAATAGAGAGATTCCTAGAGAAAAAGAGAGACGTGATGGTGCCACTGCGACCGATTCAGAGAGAGATGTTGTGTGCCAGGAGAGCGTGAAATCCATGTCTGAACTACAGACGTGGACTGCACCTGGCAAACTGAACTGCAAAGATAATCATATAATTATACAAACACATATATACAGTCAAAAATGAAAATAATGATTTAAGTTAACTAACTTAAATGGTGTTAAGATGTGATGGATCAAGGATTTTTAGAAATACCATGTTTGTCAGGAGAGTTTGTTTGTCAACTTGTATCAATCAACACAGACGGAAAATAATTGCTTCTGCGTGTCTGTTTGGTGTGGCACAGCCAAGATGATGCTAAGCAACCTGTATCGCTTAAGGCTGGTGGTGCTAACGAGGGGTTAGCACTCCCTTGGAAAGCATTTGCAGATGGAAAGACAAAGGAAAAACAAACTGACAAATGAAAAATGTTTAGGGATTTGCAGCAATTAAGTGGTTCAATTAACGCCTTTTTAAGTCACACACACACCATATGTTTTTCATTTTTAAGGAACATGATTAATGTTACTTAAGGTTCATAATAAGAGGAAACCAATCGTGCTCCACGTCTGACTGCTCATGACCATCCAGTAGCTCTTTACAAGTTCTTAAACTACCGTGTTCTCCTCACTAGTGCAATAACTCAGAGTTCTTCATACTTTAAATCCTCAGAGTAGTTTTTGGAAGGGCACAGTTCTGGGTTTAATGAGATAGATGTGAGCTCGCTCAGCTCTCACTCTTTCAAACTGCACTATATTGCCTCTCATAAGGGCTGGAAAAGATTAAGTCTTCTTGAACACCTGTGTCTGGACCTTGGTCTCATTCTCTGCCAGATAAGACGACACAGGCCTAAAAAAGCCTTTTTTTTTGTGCTTAGGGCACGGTAACGCCTCTTCCATGGGGATTCCCTCAGTCTACAAAGGACTTGGCTGGTTCTGGTAGGGTAGAAGGGTAAAGGCCTTTTTAAGCCATTACCATGGGTGACAACGGGCTCAGTGGCCGCGGCAGAGCAAGCTCGTGCAGGGTGAAGGAAAGGACAAGGGAGTGGGACAGAAACAGCACCGAGAGCCCAGCTACAACAAGAACCTGGATGGGGCTGCAACCCCATCCTGCCAGCAGGAAAGAGAGAGAAATCAAAGTCCTAGGAAAACAAAACACAAAATTACCTAGGGCTGAAATAATGCAGAATTCAGCACAAGATTAAGAGGGATTATGTAAAACCATCTTGGAGGGCAGCCATTTATTTTAAAAGCTATTAATTGTATTTTTCTTGCCCTTCTGTTTTGTTCTTTAATCCAGAAGCAATCTGATATGTTATGCTCCAGAGGTTTATCTTGCTGGGATTCGCAATAGATTTTCTTGTTAGGAGGAGAACAAGGTGAAACTCTCGGAGAAGGCCTGGCTGAGAGGTAATTGTTCACTGCGGAAATTCTCCAACCTTGGCACCCGATCTGCGCACAGAATTCCTGACCCCTTAACATTTATGCACATTATTTTATCCAGGAACATGAATGGGATGGGTTGGTTCGTGCTGGCAGCTGCACTAATGTTTCTTTTATGAGCTGGTCTTTTGTGGCTGGGGTATTTCAAAGCCATGTTCAAGCTACCAGGTGACAACCGAACCTCTGGCAATGAGAGTTAGAGTCAAGCGTTTAATAAGGCCCGAGCTGCTCCGCTCTGATCTGCTTCGGAGCAGCAGCAGAGACTTCAGACCCCATCAGTCACTACAAGCCAAGCACCATCCAGTACTTTTAGGACTAAAATGTGTTTAAAAGAACAATCTATTCCTGGAAGCATCATCCATGTGAGTGATGACATTTTTCATCAATCTAAATAAAACTTCTGGTAGGATTAAGGGAAAATACACTTAAAGAACATTTTTCATTAATATTATTGTAAAATGAGGCAGTTACTCGGGACTGGAATTAACGAGAGTTGAATGCATATTTTCCTACAACTCGTTT
The DNA here is from genome assembly GCA_013389825.1 of Crypturellus undulatus. Lineage (NCBI taxonomy): Eukaryota > Metazoa > Chordata > Aves > Tinamiformes > Tinamidae > Crypturellus > Crypturellus undulatus. Next base: position 54,528 of record VWPW01005315.1, on the reverse strand, counting down.
GTTTTCCAAAGAATAAAAGGTTGGAAATATGGAAGTTTCAACACTATTCATACAGGGGCTTCAGCATAAGCACAGCTCACACTTCTCCAGCTAGCAAAAAGCCTAAGCTTAAAAGCACCATAACAGTCTCTAATTTCCCACACACACATTTAATTTTAAAATAATGGTGGGAATTTACTGCAATTTTGAAGGCAGAGAGCAATATACCCATGAACTGTGATTAGGACATTGATTTATCAACACTGAAAAACGAAACCAATAAAATCCTAGTAGCATCCTCAAAGGAGAGCCTACTGCTGGTCTGCTTTTCCTGCAGCTCACTGCACAGATGCAGCTGATTTTGGAGGCTTGTTGTAGCATCTATCACAGAAGTCCGGATGCTGCAAACACATACTGTGGTGAGCACGCAGAATATTAAACACTTATTTCAAAAAACATGTTTACCTAACCACCACCTAGCGCAGATTAACAGGAGCCAATTCCTTTTACCTGAATGTGAAGCTTTTTCTTTTTTTCTTTCTCTTTCTTTTTCTCTCTTTTCCCTCTTTTTTTTTTTTTTTTTTTTTTGAGCTTCTTCAACCTCAGGCAAAACACCACTTCTGCCTCTTGAATAAATCACAGCAGAACTGTCATTGCTGTGAGCTGCTCATTGCTCGCCCCTTCCTACCTCCCTCTGCCTGGGGAGGCAGATAGAGATTATTGTCTGTCAGAGCTGGGGACACGGCAAATCATAATTAGCTCACAGGGTGCTGTTTATAGCTCCTACACAATGCCAGGATTTGTTTCTTGTGCTGAAGCTATGAATCTCTAAATGGGATTTTTATGAGGATTTATGTGTCATCTTGTGTTTTTCCTGGAAGCTTATGCCACTGTCATTCTCAGAGAATCTCTGCACATTTACCAGAAAACTGACATGCTAATTTCCTCCCCATTCTTAAAAATGAGGATCAGAAGAAAGCCACAGAGGGAAAAAAACATAGAAATGAATGTATTTAAGGAGCAGGTGGGTGTAGGAAGGCGGGGGGAGTGTGGAAAAGAAGCGAGGGGAAAAAAAGAGTTGGATTCAGCTGGTGAGAGGGCTTTGCTCCAGGAAAGCCTGCAGTCAATTAGTCCTAGTGTGAAACAGGGGCTCCGCACAGGTGCCCGGCAGCAGCGGTGCCAGCACAGCAGTCGGCTTTTGGCAGGGCCTGGGGTGCCCAACGCCGGCCCCCGGCTCCTTCACAAACCTTCATGGAGCTGCCGTCGGGAAGCGGGGGCGGAAGAAGCATGGGTTTGTGGCCCGGCATCACCCGCTCAAATGAGGTGAACGGGATCAGCCCAGGGGAGCTGCCTCGATGCGAGCTCAGGGAGCCAAGGCACCCGCGAAGGGCTGCTCCGGGCCAGCGCAGGGAATGCCTGGGGCCAACGGTGCAGGACCAGCGGAAGCAGGAGCTGCACGAGCACCTCTGTTGGTCAGCCCCCAGGACACGCACGGAGCGGACAGCCGGGAATCCTCTGGTGATCCTCCAAGATCACCGTCACACCCACCAGCAGCTAACCGGCACCTTGCACAAGTTCACTGTCGTTTAGGGCCTCCTAAAAACACCTGGGACACAGCAGCCCACTAAAGGGCCCTATTGTCGGTGCCTTCGTACTGCCGGGAGCGCGAGGCGGCCGCAAAGCCCAGGACAGAGCTACAGCAGCAGCAGCGCCCGCTGGCTGGGACGGGCCCTGTGCGCCCACAGCCCGGCACAGAGTGCGCAGCAGCGCAGAGCTGCAACGGGGCTGCTCAAGGGCTGCAAATCAGTGCTTGCTACTGAAGCTGGCTCTACCTTTTTTTTTAGATTTTTAGCTTAATATGGGCATGTTTTTGGCTTATTGCAATATTCTATAATGAAACTGCAGCCTTCATACATTCTCTTCTCCCTCAAGCTATGTCACTGCAGAGTATCAATTTACTACCCTGGGCTACAGCTGCAGAAGCAGGGACTGGCAGAAGAGCTAATGGGCAGAGGAAGAACACATCTGATTGATGGGGTAGCCTCATTTGTCAAGAGCAAAAGTACCCACAGACGGCAGGAATGTTGATGTGGAGGTACCAATGGAAAAAACTACGTGTTGCTTACTAGGAACAAGAGAAACTAGAGCAAGCAAGTGACAGAAAGGTCCTGTCTACCTCCACCATCAGAGGACGACACTTCTAGTATCACATACACACAAATACATACAAATATATACATACACACACATTGTTATGTACTTATATATATACACACACAGACACACGATGTTCTGTACTTGTGTGTGCGCGCACTGAATTCCCAGGGGCCGCCCGGGAAGCAGCACAACCCCCCCAGTGCCCGACGTGGCTGTCAGGGCAGATTCCCATCACACCTGAAACGGCACCTTCAGCTGGGAAACAGTATCCGGCAGACAGGGAAGGAGCAAATACACATTTCTTTCCCCTTCTGATTTAAGTAAGGGGAATTAATCAACTACCAGATACTTCTCCTCATATTCTGCTCTCCTCTTGAAAACGAGACTCAAGCCAAGAACAGTGAATTCTGCTATGACTCAGTCAAAAATACTAACCATTTTCGTAAGTCCCAGTATTTTACAAGTTTGAGAACTGATGGATCCAGCAGTTTCAATTCTGACTGTGTTTGCTATACAAATTTACCAATTTCCAGGTAGCCACACATTACCCAGAACTGCAGGGCGGAGGGGAATAACACAACAAACTAGCAGCTCTTTGAAATATCTGAGCTCCAAAAATCAGTATATCTTATCAAAACAGGTTTCTCTCCAACTGTTTATGTTCATTTCCTTATGAGTCAGAGTGAGGGGAAAAAAAACATATATATATATATATGTGTGTGTGTGTGTGTGTATAAGGCAAGTAAATATCAATCTTGCGAAAAGGGGACTGGTGAGGAGAAAGAAGAAAAAAATCTGTAACATTAATTAGAAAAGAATAATTCCAAACAGAGTTACATTTAAATACAATTGTATATTTGTATATTCTTTGATACCGGAAAGTTTTTATGTTTGCAGACTGCCTCACCCACAAGGCAAATGTTCACCTAAAATGCATACCTAAGGAAAAAAAAAAAATCTTGAAAACCAGTCACAGGGTCAAGTTGTATTTACACCTTCTTAAAAGAGTGTTGCATAACTCCTAAGAATAATCAGTACAAGTGATATAAGAATGACTGATCTGTCTTGATGTTATCAACTACAAAACTAAGTACAAGTTCTACACCACAGGATTGCCAGCATTTTTATTTTTCTTATTGCACATTTGCATTGCTAAAAAAATAAAACCAATGTAAGAAAGAGAATGTTTATAGACATAGAATGCTAAATAAAAATTAGTTCAGTAGAAATTACTTACTTTGGGGTTTTAAGAAAAAACGAGGTGGCAGTCCTGGCACGCAGGCCTGCTCTCACCTTGAGGGAGCCCAGCACAGCAGCAGGCAGTGCCCGGCCCACAGCTCCTACACATTGTAGTGTAGCAAGAGGCTTCCACGTGTAAATGTAAAGTCAGGGCCTACCTGATTTTGGAATTACAGGTCATTTCATTCTCAGGGTAGTGAATATCCACCGCATCCTGAATGACTGTGCCGTACTCGTAGACTTTGATCTTCTTTGTCACCCCAGCAATGGCAAAGTAGTCACAGTCTCGGTCAAACTCGATACTGAGGAACAAAAAAAGCACAGAGAACTGCAGCAACACATGTACTTATGGGCAGGGTATTTCACTCGCTAACTGGGCTCAGCACTGCTGAGCTGATGATCACAGTTCTTTTGGAGAACACATTAGTAAACGCCACATTTGAGGCAACCTGATGTGGTCTGGCACAGGCTCAAACAGCACCGAGTCCTGACTCTTAGGCAAGATTTTCCAATCCCCTCCTAACACGGTTATTTACTGAAATGGACTTTTGTGGGAGCACAATCTGCCTTCTGCAGAAGGGACTTTTGTTCGGGCACTCAGGGGCTTTCCTGGTCACGGAGCCACCAGCATTACGAGGTCCCTGAATGTCACAGCTGACAGCGCACGCGGGGAGGCAATGAAATGTGACTGCGGGGTCTGCGACCAAGGTGCCCCGGGCGGCTGCTGCCCATTCCAGGCAGCTCCAACGCTCCACCCTCGGCTCTTCCCCACAGTAGCCTGGTGAACTCTCAGCATTAATATCCAGCACATTAGTACTTGCAGAAGAAAGAAATAACACATATAAAATTAAATTCCCTAAGCAACAGAAGGCTGAAACGCATATTATCAGTACTATAAAAACCTCACACAATATAACTTCCACCTAGGGTTGCTCTTGGAAACAGAGACACTTGCTGCCTTGACCTGCAGGGCAAGTTTGTAATAGATATCAATGAAGTCACGAGTAAAAGCAGTTACTTTATTATAAAGCTAAGCTCCAAATGAGAAAACCCTGAGGTTCTACACGAAATACATGTGAGAGAAAGAAAAGCAGCAGGTTACAAAAAGCTAACACTGTTGTTACTTTCACAGCTTGGAAAGGCTTGAAAGAAATTTATTAGACATCTAATGGAGAATTAAAATGGGTTTTAGAGGCAGTTTCTTCCTCTGGGCGAGCCTCCCTGTGCAGCCTGTGAGCAAAGCCCGGCAGGGAGGAGCAGCTGCCACGCAGGGACGAGGCTGGGGCTCTCCACTTGCTACTCTTGGGCTACGCTGAGGCCTTTCAGGGTCCCTCTGCTCCATAATCAACCTCGGCGCCCACCGTTCCCCTCAATTTCCCAGGAAACCCCAGCATTTGTGGAACGGGCAGGAAGTTCCGAAGGGCAGCAGGGAAAACAGCATACCCACAATTCAGACTGCTTGAGAAGTGCTGAGCAGAGGGGAAGAAGGTACTTTTCCCCACAAGTAGGAAGCACTAAACCATCTACAAGGAGGAAGAGGGCTCTTTAAGTTGCCCTCATAGCCATAGTGTCTCTTTCTACCCCTCGTGATAGCTGAGAAGTCAAAGGCTTTCAAGGGGAGATAAAATTTCAATGGCATTAGTTTTCAAATCCTTGTAAAGACGACACCATCAAGCTATTTTTTAATTATTTTCAATTACTCCTGTGCAGTCCGATGATATAAAGATCAGTGAAACAGCCTGCAATTCGGTCATCTAACTCTGTGCCGTGAAAGAATTTCAGCATCGGGAGCCTGTGCAACAAAGCCATGGGTCTGTGTGTGCCACAATCTTAATGCAACTGCTGTCTCTGTTACTGTTGCAGTCCTGCGGGTTGTGGTACAGCACAGGCAGACGGATAGCAGCGATTCACCTACTTGGATGCAATTTATATCCTCAGTCTTCTGCTGCTGAAGGAAAATAATAATCCTGCTGTAATGTCTGGTAAAAAGCCAAGTTATCAGAACAGAGCAGAATTGTCTCACCTGAGCTGGTTTTGTTTCCCTAATGTTACTTCTGCTTTTTTGTTTTAGTAGAGACACTGCAGACATAAATGAGCATCTCAACACGTCTATAGCAGTGAACACGGAATTAAAGGAATAATAAAATTCACCAACTAATAAAAATGGAAAATCAGCCATTAGAGCCGTGACCTTCGAGCAGCCTCAGAGATGCTGCAGGGACGAAGCCCTCCCGCAGCGACGCACGTCGACCGCTGCGACGCACCAGTCCCCGCATCCAGTACAGCCGCGTCGTGTCCTCCCTGCGCTGGACATTCCCCACTTGCCTCTTCGGTGATTTTTTTTCTTTTTTCTTTTCTTTTAAATTCCATATTATTACAATGAAGACATCAAGAATAGAATAAAATTCAAGATTAGCACTAGGGGATTTATTTACCTTTAGCACTAGATTTATTTACCTTTAAAGGAAGCACAGGAGATAAGCTACACTTGAAACAGTCTGAATACCCACACAGGATCTCCCTGGGATTAGCTGTGATCCTTGCTCCTCGGAGAGGTGCTACTCAGGTACTGCTACTCTTTCCTTCATGTCTTAAAAGGAAAGAGTAAAAACCCTGGCTCACAAAAGACTATTTGAATTTTACATAAGGAATCTTTTGGAGATACTAAAAACCTTGGTTATTTGGAGAAGATTTATCTGTATGCACCAGATTTTACTTACAAAAATTAAACAGGATTGAAATTTGTTGTCTTGCTGCATGGAAGAAAGAGAAGAGCGTTTTCCAAACCGCAGGTAACAGTTTTCTTTTACCTGGTCACTAAGAAGCTAGTGACCAGTGTGCTGGGTAAATACCCCTGAAAGTTGCCGGAAAATAAAAAGCTTAAGTAAATAAACACAGGCCCCTGGAGAGCACTCACAGCCTTATGAAATCAGCTGCTCCTGAAAGGTGCCTGGGAGCTTGGCTTGATGAGTGCCACCTGAATTAGGTGACCATCATCATCTCCAAGTCTTTAAGCTGTGCCACATGAACATGAGCAGACCACTAGGGTTAGCATATTGCCACCACGTTCAACGCAGACAGTTGTCCCAATAAATGTATTTTCCAAACTATCAACGGAGTAGGACTATCAGGATACACCTGGATCTTTTGGTGAGGAAGAACAGGAAAACAAACCCAACCTTTCATGATACACGGATTAGCTATAAAGGAGATTCCACTCTACCATCATATAATAAGCATTTTCATCCCCAAGAAACAGACTAGTAGGGTCAGATACAAGCTCCAAATTAGCAAAAAGTTGCCAGACTTTTCCTCCCATCAAGCTAACGATGCCCTGGCCAGTGTAATTACAGACTCCTAATGGACAAGATTCAAGTCTAAGAGAGGTCTGATGACAAATGCGTTTCAGCGGACGAGGCTCATCCCAGGAGATCACTTGGTGCAACACAGAGCATCCAAAAGCTATTTAACCAACCACTTTGCAAAGGTTAAGGCTTGTGTTTGTACATTCATTTGCTATCATGGAGAAACTGGATGTATTTTCTTCACCTGATGCCACATGTAGCCAGTGGATTTTGTAGGCTACCATGGATGATCTTTAATAGCATTTGAAAAGTAAAAAAAAAAGGGAAGCTTTAGGAATTCTCCACCTCCTAACTAACCAGGCCAAACAGACAACTTATGCACAAAGAGAAAACATGTTCAAATGAGACTAAAAGCTGCCTAGTATGAAATGGAGATGATCTTTCAAAACTGTTCATCACTGGACAGTTAAGTGATTTTGTGAAAGATGCCATTTCCTATGCACAGAGTGAGACAGAAAGGGTTTTGCTCTGGACCAAAGCAGTCTGAGGTCTGAGTGACCAAATTTAACAAGTCTGGACTTTCATCTGCTTTCTGGTGCCTTGATTTCTCTCCGAATTATCACACGAAAAGGACCCGAGGAGAGCCTGAGTCACAAGTTAGTCACCAGGGTAATCTCACTTTGGTTAGCTGTGGGCCTGATCCAATGAAAGGAAACACAGGGAGACAGGAAGGAGAACACCCAGCCAAGGCAACCGAAGAGGAGGACTCGAGGCCACGGTGCCTCTGCGTTTCACTGCCTCCTCCTTGAAAACAACTGGGTAAACAAGTGACTCAGAGCACAGAAATCCCTCCTGTTCTCCCAGGGTATCGGCAGGTCTCTCAATTACTTCCCACTGCCAAGAACTCCATCACCCAAATCAATGACTAAGTACATATAATGCCCCAAGTTATTGCTATTTTGTCAATAGGAAAAACATCTAGGGCATTTTAGCACAGCCTTTAGGCCTGCTGCTACACGAAGGCCCCTAGATAGGGGATTTTTTTCCTTTAAATAAAGCAGTAGATCTTAATGTGTTGATTACCTTTTTGCTTCCCAGCTGGCAGAAACAGTTGTGAAATGCAGGGATGGGTACTAGCACCGCGCTCCGGATGTGGCAGCACCCCGACAGGGCAGGCTGCAGTGTCGGGCTGCCCTTTCACTTGGGAGGACATTGGAGCAACCAAGTCCCTTTCTCACACCTTTCTCCCCGCCACAATAGCCTAGAGTTTTATTTCATTTTGAACAAGAAAATGTATAAAGATCAAGTCAACAAGTTAATATGATTAGATCTAATTCTAGGTCCACCTCATGCTAATAAAAACCTCCTTTTAAGCATAATGAAATGCCTAATAGAAACTAATATTCCCAGGCTATAAGCAGCTTGTTTAAAGGAGAATTTTAACTTGAAATGCAGGAGGTTTATAGGTTTACTTCAACCTTAAGATCTCTAAAATCAAAACCGAGAGCTACTTCCATGCAAACACAACAACATTTCTTTCTTTAATCTGGGTGTGCCTTGCACTGTGCCTCTCAGCTACTGCCCATCAGTAACTGCTGAACTTGGAGAACCAGGATGTTCATGGTTTTGGGGGACAGAAACGGAGACCTTGATCCTGATCTCGGGATCAGGATCCTCCCAGCAAGAGCTGGGATCTTTCCAAAAGCCGTAACGGATTATGACAGTGACTACGAGGCCATAACAGCCTTCTGGAGCTGTTCTCTTCTACTAAGCAAGTTTGGTGCGCTTATGTATTCAGTGGAACCTTTTTTAACTAGCAGTAATGATGGGACAGCCTATGGGGAGCTATGGAATTTTGCAAGCAACTAAACATAAAGCGTCCTGATAAAAAGCCGAACAGAAATCCATCACGCAAGTTAATGAGGATTAGGTTCAGTTTCTCCACACACACCACGTTAAATAAGCTAAAGCAGAGAAGTGTTAACTAAAAATGCCAGCAGTTAAACACAGAATATTTCTTACGATGCTATTTTAAATTCTAGCCAAATTATCAGGCTATCTGCTGTAATATTTAAAACAGTATCTGTCGCTTCTAGCAGTGAGGCTGAGACAAAACGGGTTGTGGGTTGTGAGCAGCTCTGAAGATAGCGTGAGCATTGCCTCCAAGCGGAAAGTGTTGCGCTGGAGGAAGTGCTAAGGCTCCACCTACTCCCACCCTCCTCACGGGGTATTCAGGCTTAGGAAACCCTGGTGGGCAGGGAGCTCCGGGCTGCTCCCGGCCGCATGTGGAGTGGATGACAGAACAGGACACCATCGCACCGTCCCTTCCGCCGCCAAGGCCGGCAGGCACTGGGAACCAGGGCACAGGTCAGCATCGACGTCCCCTCTCCGTCGCCAGGAACCGCGGGACGGGCCAGCATCACCGTCACCTTTCTGTCACCGGGAATCACGGCATGGGCCGGCATCACCATCACCTTTCTCTCTCCAGGAATCGCATCACATCACAGGCTGGCATCAACATCCCCTCTCTGTTGCCAGGAATCGCATCATGCGCTGGCATCAACGTCCCCTCTCTGTCGCCAGGAATCACATCACGGGCCGGCATCGACGTCAGCTCTGTCCCGCAGATGAGTGGTCAGGAAGAGCCAGAGAAAGGTTTAAAACCCTCAATCCTGCTGCTCCTGCTGCCTGGCAAGCACCCGAGGAGATTAAACGTCATCTGAAACATTTTTAGTCCAACTGCCAAACCCTCTTCAGGAGATCCTGTGATGACATTTGGAATCGTTTTGCCCAGTATTCTATACACTATCCGCGCTTATCTTGCGTTAGAGGCATTAAAGCTACTGATGACACCACTTACTGTACACAAGTTTCAGATCAAGTTGATCCCCCGTCACTTTTAGTCACTGAATACCCATACCTGTTTGAGTATAAGAACAGCAGATAAGCAGCTCTCCTTAAGTTATTCCACAAAGCATCTAAGCAACATATAAATCCAAAGCATCTTTGTCTTGCAGCTTGTATTTCTGAATGCAGACAATATTAATAATCATTAGCCTCAGCTTCTTTTCCAGGGTGAGTTACTTTAAGGTTTTTCACAGAATTGTTTCTGCATCTTCATACGCCTTGACACACCACTATAAACAAACAGATCTTTTAAAACAACCTATAACTTAACAAATTAAGTCCCCTAATGAGCAAGGAAGATAAAAACCAACCAAACAAAAATCCAGGGACATTAACTCCTCTCAGATCATCTTCTACTAGCGGAAAGGCATTTCCTGCAAACGCTACTAGAGATTCACCAAGAACAAGGCAGCAGAGTGGCAGAAATTGGTGCCCTGTTAGAGATGGGCTATGCTTCTCCAAGCAGGAGGGCACAAAATCCAACACTGAAAAGGCTGGAGGGGGCGTTGGGCATGGGGCTGCCCCGCAGGGAATCGGGAGGGCAGCACAGAGCAGCCTCGGGCGGGAGGTTCATCCCGATAGCCCAGCAGAGATCACAGACCTGATGCACCCGTGCCCCGGCCTGAAGAGCAACCTCTGGGATAGCACTTGCCATCGGGACCCCCATTGCAAACACCTGCAGTCTTTGGACGCGGTCCTTCCCAAGAGCCCCATCTCCTCCTACTGAAAACTACAGATTTCAGCTGCGTTCTGAAGATCCTGAGGTATGGAGGAGGCAAATTGCATTTGGCCCGATATGAAACACAACTACCAAGCAAATTGCTTCTCCCCACGATCTAAGGCCAGAGGAAGACTCGTGGCAAAATGCTGGGAAGAGAATTTAAAGTTTTAATAAACTGCTCATGTGTTTTCATCAAGAATACAAGAATGCTTGGAAAAAAAGGGGGAAAAAAATCAAGGTGTTAATGATACAAATCGTTTTACCTAACAATCCAACACCTAAGAGCACTAGTTAATACAGGCTAGGAGGAGCCCTGGGTGGTTTCTAATACTCCCTCCTGCTGCAGCAGGGCCAGCCCCTCGGTCAGACTCAGGGCTGCAGCCAGCTGAATGCTGAAAAAACACCACGGAGGGAGGTTTCTGCAAAGCCCCTGAGCAACTCACTCCAGCCTTGACCACGCAGTGCTGTAACAGAGCAGGACTGCACCAAAACCTCTGCCAGGGACACTGGTATAAACCAGCTGCAATCACTTCAAGTCATAAAAAAAAAAGGTTATCAAGAAAAGCAATTATTGTTTAGTACACGTGGTTTAAAACCTGATTCCCAAATCGGTTAAGTATATTACAGTAACTTACAGATTGTTCATCAAAAAGGTAAGCACAAAGTTTGATAGGAAATTAGAATTATCTGCAAACAGTTTTAGGGGATCTTCCTACTAGTAGATAGTCTGAAATTACTAGGAAAAATATGGTGCCATGGTCATTCATTCACCTACCAAGTTCAGGTTACGCAGGTTTTCTCCCTACAAGTAGATGCTCACGTGGATTCAAGGACAACTCTGACCCGCGGGGATTCAGACCACAGTTGGGATTAGAGAATTGATTAGCTCAGCATTCAGAAGAGAGGGAAAATAAAGCACTCGTGTAAAGGAAGGAAAGGAAAAGCATTAATGCAAAGGAAACTATGAGAGACACAGACTTCAAACAGGTGTAGGGTATTACATTTTTCAAGCTTCCTTCATAATCGTGAAGTTAACATCTCTTTACCCAAGCATTTCTTTCTTTCTTCCCAGTTGAAGGAATATCTGAATAGTCAGAAAGAAACCAAATGAATCATTTTTTTCCAATATTTTCAACTGCTACTTTTAAATAGAAATTCATTAAAAAAAGAAAAAAAAACACAAAACAACACACACACACACACACACCCCGCAACCACACACTGATTTAGGACAGAATGTTGATGAGAGCTGACTTTCTTTTTTTTTTTTTTTAAACATTTCTCATCTTCTCAAAAAGCCGCAATCTTGTGAATGATGAATCTATTCACAAATTTATTTCATATAACTTTACCACACAAAAAAAAAAAAAAAAAAAAAACAGCATTGCTAGGTCACAAACTTAATTAAATGGCTCCGCTAATCAGTGCATTACATTAAAAAAAGAAAAAACACACACAAAAAAGCACACACTAGTGATGGTGGACAGAGAACTGAAAAGCACCTTATTAAGCATGAATCTCAATTTATGTGGAAGAGCACTTTAATCCAAAGTAAAAAGGGGAACAAAAAATAGAATGAGTGCAACAAATACATGGAAAACATCCTCTTAATGGATTTTTTTTCTTTTAATCTCACCTTTGAAAGGATTCGAAGAAAGGATTTCAGTTCATGCTACTGAAAGGTTCAACACAAACAAAAACCACAATCTTGCAGTGCTGCCCTAACCATACGGTTTGAACAAAAAGAAAAGCCTCTTGCCACCCTCTCCATTACTTAGCTGTAATGGAATAAAGAGCAACAGAAAATCAGCAGTCCCCAAAAGCAAGCAGCCAAATGAGAGGCCACAGGTCCATGTGCAGCTCAGAGAGGGGAGGTCAGTCGAGACCTTCAGCCGCAGAACGAGGGCAACTCTGCTGCCTGCCTTGGCTTAAACCCCTAAGCTCCTCACCCACTTGGCTTCAGGCTCACACACCCTGGGGCATCATTCCAGCTCTTGGAAAGATTCGCGAAAGCCAGCCCAGAAGAACGTGAAAACCCTGAAGGCTACAAAAAAACCCCAGCCATTTGCCACAAAACCTGGGGCTTTCTGGGCCGCACCTTGAAACACATGGCCTGGAACTCAGTGCTCAGTTTTGGGCCCCTCACTACAAGGAGGGCATTGAGGAGTTGGGAGTACGTCCAGAGAAGGACAAGGAAGCTGGTGAAGGGGCTGAAGCACAGAGCTTACGAGAAGCAGCCAAGGCAGCCGGGTCATTTAGTCTGGAGAGGAGGAGGCTCTGGGCAGACCTTATCGTTGACTACAACTACCTGGAAGGAGGTTGCAGTGAGGTGAGAGTCGATCTCTTCTCCAGAATAACTACCAAAAACAAGACAAGAGAAAATGGCCTCAAGCTGTGCCAGGGGAGGTTCAGGTTAGACATTAGGAAGAATTTTACACAGAAAGAGTAGCCAAGCATTGGAACGGGCTGTCCAGGGCAGCGGTGGAGTCAGCGTCCCTAGCAGTGTCCAAGAAACATGTAGATGAGACACCTGGGGCCATGGTTTAGCAGGATGGTGTGGAAGGTTGGACTCGGTCATCTCGAAGGTCTTTTCCAACCATAACGATGTTATGATTCCGTGTTTCTACCAGCCTTGGGAACTACGCAGTGAGAGAGCCAGCTCTGACAGCCTGGTTTCAGCAGAGCTCTTGCTACAGTCCCTTTCGCAGATTTTTCTCTTTTTATTTTAATGTGAAAGGCTGCCACACTATTCTCTGAAGGCCTCTCACGGCGCTAAAGCAATTTTCTACATAAATCATTCTAATGCTAACGCTGCAGTTTACAGCCTCATCTGTAAAGGAAAGCCTTGTACCACTTCCTGTCACAGTAAGGAGAAGAAAAGTTAAACTCTGATGACAGTTCTGTCTGGTGGCATATTACATGAAAAAAAAAAACATTTCTTAGCCCAATTCTAACAAATCTTAATATGCTTGTGAAAACTGGGTAAATAGCTCTATACGCGAGAGATCTGAATGCACAAAAATAAATTCAGCATATTGAAGCACTTGCTCATATTCATATAGCAAACATGTTGAAAGTCTCCCCGGCATTAAAGCAACACTGTGCGACCAACCACTTCCAAACCCTGGATAGGTTTTCACTGAAAATCCTTCTCTATTAATCCATAACTATTCTTGGAAGAAAGCAGGCAGAAAAGGGACAGGGAATGGAGGATCGCAGTTGTCCCTCATGTGCACGGTTTCTGGACACAGTAAGGTCTCGTTCGTCACCCTTGGGATCTCGGTTTGGGACCACGCGCCCAGCGAGCCCCATCCACTGGGGCGGACACAGCCCGGGTGCCGCAGCAGCTGCCCGCCCTGTCCCTGTCCCCATCCCCATCCCTGTCCCTGCAGGCACCGCGGCCGGCGCTGCCACCATGTGGGCGACCGAATGGAGCCACTGTGGAGCCGAGAGCAGGGCCCAGAGGCAGTGCCCAGCCCATTACCGCAGTCACTGACTCGTCTCTTCACTCCGCTGCAGACCCTGAACATGCTCCCATCACCTTGGTTCTAACACTACCTCATCTACCTTAAAGGCCACTTTGAAACGCGGCGTGTGACCCTCCTGCACAGGCGGAGCAATGCAAACCACATACCTGTGCATTCGCAGTTTGTAACACCAGCTTCTTTTCTTGCTTTCCAATATAAACCAAAGGAAATACAAGCTCAACTTTGGGTCAGTTCCACTTTAAGTGGAAAAAAGAAATTTATCTTTGCTTTGTATTTAAATTCATTGGTCTCAACAGCAAGTGCTAACCACTAAGACCTGCTTTTTTGCCATTTCTGGTGTGATCTAATTTGGCTGTAGAATGATGAACAACAGAACTGCGATGGGCAACATATGTGAAAATTCTGGATTAATCTATTTGAACTTTAAAGAAATTGTCTGGATAGCCCCAAACTAAAGGGGGCTACAACAGCAGCATATTCAGCAGCCCTGCTTCTAAAGTGCTTAGGACATGCTCGAGTGCAAGCAGTCTTCCTCAGCTCGCATACTAAAAACCCAGAGATAAATAAATAGTAAAGGGCAGGGAGAAGGTTAAGTTGTAAGTCAAGATATTTCTTGGTTAAATGCATTAAATAGCTCCTATGACTAGCACTGGCTTGGAGGAAAGCCCCCAAATATCTTCAGTAACAAAAGTTACTATTGTTACTAAAAGTAACAATAAACTAAAAGTAATAATAACTAAGTAACTAAATAACAACTAAATAACTAAATAATAACTAAAAGTAACAATAAAACACATATTTTTCAAATGTATCTTTCACCCAAGAATCTTATTCCAATACCTTAAAAATGGGAGATTTACTGCCTTTCCAGCATTTTCTAGCCAAATGCCACAAAAATGCTGCTCTTGCAGAACGTCAAGGAGAAGAGAAAGGGCACGAGAGCAAGCTGCGAGGCACGCAGGGCTCGAGCTGTGGAGGTCTGCATGGGGCTGAGACCCTCAGTCGCACTTCAGCGCAGCCAGCGCGAACCCAATCAGTGCAGGTTAAACACACCTCAGATCAGCGATTATTGTGCTCTGACCTCCAAGATTAACTCAGACATTATACATTCTGGCTACATGCTGCAGGAGTTATAGAATCAATGCTGCTTTAAAACAATACATGTATTTCATGCTTTATATGCCTCCATTTCCTCACCCACTGCAAGTTTCGTGGGAGCTCTTGGTAACATCCAAGCTGTGCTGTCACCATCTGGAAAGCTCCTTCTTAGGGCATTACACCAAGACTCAGAAGAAAAAAGTCCAAATCATTATTTCCTCACGTATGTATTTCTTTCAAAGTATCAGGTATTGCTACCATGGATCTCATGATTCCTATATATAAAAGCTGGGCATAATACCACTCCCATCCTTCAGCAATCACAATTGCAAACAAATCTGCTATTTATTCTCACCATGACGACTCGATCCACCAATATTTAAAACAACACCATGTAAAATATAAATATCATTTTTTTTTTTTTTTAATGCTTGACCTACATCACAAAGATGCAACTGTACTTATACAAAGAACACAGAGCCTATTATAGGCTCCACATTTATCATATGAGTCTACTTGATATTCACTGGCATCTCAAAGGTCCTGGACTCAGTCCTGACTGATACCACCTGGAAGAACATTTGCTATTGTAGCAGCTAAGTGTTTTCAGCAATACTACATACGTGCAAAACTATTTTGGAGAAACCACTGCCGAGTGTCACATAGGCACAGGCCACATCAGCGTTAATACAGGTTATTAACTCTGCCTCAGTAGCTCATATCTTCTTGAGATTCGTTGCCAGATTCCCAACGTTTCTTACCTGGATACTATGCTGGAACCATTGTAGAGGTCACTGGCGTAAGACAGTGTCGCCAGGGGCCGAACAGAGTTGTAGCGCGTGAACTTGGATAGACACTCCTGGAATTCATCCAGCTGGCTTGTGGTTCTGCTGTCGTCTGGAGGAATGAAAGAGGATAAACTCAACAAGGGAAACAAGAGGCAAGATGCAAGCGCTCACACACCACCACCTCTGCTTGGCATTTGGGGAGGAATCTTGGTCAGAAAACTTCATTCCATCTTTCACTTGTAGCATTCACTGAGGACAGAGCATGTTTCAGAGCATAAATTCAGTCTTTCCTATACAGGGCTGGTTCAAACTCCATGCAAGAGACCTGCCTTGCTATCAGAATATATCGTTCCAGGTAGAGAAGTTCACTTATTTTATGTAAATTCAGAGCACACGGGCCAGAAAGATTATTAACAGAAAACCTTTAAGCATATCAAAATGCATTTAAGAGTGTCTTAGACTCTATGGAGCTGAAAATATATTCATTTTCCCTGTATTTGGGTTACAGTATACCCCTATTTGGTGTCAATCACATTCTGAATACTTCTGAAGGATGCATTTCTCTTCCTACTCCAAATGTAGTAGAGCTAAGGGAGAGTTTTTCAGAGCTGGAGAAGGGAGACAAGCATGAAACTAGAAGCCTCCCTGTGCTATAGTTTTCTGAAAACTATGACCTTCTGCAGACAAGATAAAACCGAGGCAGCTTGAAAAATGATAAATATTCTGAAAATCAAACCATTTACTATGAAAGTTAAACTGCAACATAGAAAACTAAAATCATTCCCATTCCATTCCCATTCCATTTCTCATGTTTGATGTTTATGAACAGAATTCTGCTGAATTCGTTTTAGCATTTCCTAACAGGGGGAAAATCCCCCAAACATACAACAGCAGCATATGGGCAAACCATCCTTTCTAACACACGTTCCTATAGCAACAGGCGGGTATTGGGCAGAGTCCCTGGGCAGCACTGGCAGGAATCGACCCTTTCTCACCCAGTGCTCGCAGCACAAGGCCAAAGAACCAAGAACTCACAGTGGGACACGCCAGACCCGCTCACAAGCAGCCTGGGGGGCTGAGTCGTACTATAGCAGGAGCGTAAGGAAAAGATAAACCAACTTATTAGCAAGCTCTGGAAATACCAGGGTGAGAAGGAAGCAGAAGGAGAAATGTTAAGGTGAAACAGGAACATGCAGCAGTGATTGCTCCTGGGAAAACGCAGAGAGCATAAATTCTGCATGTATCTCAGTAATTCCTGTTGCTTAGAACTAATGAGCTTCATCCACAGCTGCATGGCATTTTGAAATGCCCCTTACACACTACTGAATTTGCGATTTCATAAGGGAAAGGTGAAGTGCAGTAATTAGAATGTTTAAGAGAAGCAGCACATACACCGCTCAGCAGATGGATTAGAAGGCACGAAGTGAGCAAACACCATCGTGCACGAAAAGCAGCATGGGCAGCTGCGGGAGGAGACAGGGTGAGCAGCAGGCAGCATTTGTCAAAGACTGTTTCTGCCTCTGCCTCTTGAATAAGAGCAAGTCGCTGCTGCTCCTCCACCTGCCTCTTTGGAGACCAAGCACACACTCCTGTAAGTTATTCTGTAGCCATGCGTGGAAAAAGGAATGGTATTTCTCAAGACATTTTTCCTTGGCCAAGTGCAAGGTCATTTTGTAATTAATTATATTACTTCCGCACTTCCTATTAGAATGGTCGCAGGCATCTCTTGCAAGAAAAGGTTTATACCCACATTAAATCCTATTTAAAATGTGTCAAAAAGCAGGAATGACTCTGAGAGAGGAAAGTCTAATTAAATACCACAAGTTACTTTTTTTTTTTTTTTTTTTTTTTTTTTTAAGGAAAAACTTCACTTGCAAATCCTCCACCTTTAGTGCAGCTGATCTATACACGTAAATAAGAAGTTTAGTTTCAGCAGGTTCATATTGGTAGTTCCAGTTATGAGGAAAGTGGTCTTCCATACAGGAATGCTGCAAAGAGTCCAGTTTGCTCTTCTGGATTAAGAGCAGTATTAGCATAAACAGCCTTGTGTATCCTGAAGATGCACTGTGTGGAAACATCAAGTACCATGTGTGACACCCTCTGGTCTGCAAAGCCCTCGTTAGCACAGCAGTAACGGGCAGCTCCTACCCAAGCAGCTTCTTGGATTTTCTAGCTCCTAAGGCTCCTTCCAGCACGCTGTATTCTTCGTTCAAATCATTCTTGAGCTGCTGTGTTGAGTGAAGAAGGGCACAACGTGTTTCAACGCTGTCCCCGCAGGCTGTGGGCAAGGCACCACCTCAGCAGCCTCCGTGTCGGTCCCTCCTGCTCCCAGAAGTTCCTCCCGGCGCGAGGCTGCTCCCTGGGCTCGCTGCTCAGAGCCACCTCTCCCCTCTCAGGAGGTGCTCGACTGACCTTATTTCTTATTTCTTCAAGAAACGTAGCGCACCATTAGGAGCCATCCATGCACCACGCAGCAGTCGCTCTAGCTGTTGTTGTGAATGAGGCACCTGTGCAAACAACTTTCAATTCTTCTAAACTTATTCTTAAAGCTAAGGGGCAGCCTTAGGACTGCACAAGGAAAAGAGCTTGGGACAGCTGCTCGGTACCCAGCTTCTGCACTTCTGCAAACCATTTGTTAAACAGCCTCCAACTCCTGAAACTTTGTACAACAGGTTAATACCTATTATACACTAAGTGCAACAAAATTTGTCAGTTTATGTCTCTGTAATATTTTGCTAGCAGTGTTTTAACCACTGCATTTATACCACATCCAATGAGAAAGATTAACTAGTTTCAAGCCTTTGCATTCTCAGCACAACGTATCAGTGAAACTGTTTGTTCTGGTTATGTCCTTCACAGTACAGGATTATAATGCAATATATGTGCCCTTCCTAAATGAAAGGATTAAGTTTTCTACATTTAGAATCCTCAAAGATTGGGCAAGAAAGAAAAACCCACAAAAACAAAATAACAACAAGAAGGATGCTTTGAATAACACACATGAATATGCACAGCAACACTTCTATAGGAACCACTTACCCAGGGAAAGTGAGAGCTGCTCTTTCGTAAGTTAGCCTGAAAATTAGTTCAGAAAATATCTCCTAGAGTACTTGAAAGCCACCAGCATGCAAGAGGAGCTCACCTGAGACACGGGTCATCCTCGTGGAGAAATAGCACTGCTCCAGGTCCTCAAAATGAGCCGTGAGCCTCTTGCGGCGTGAGGCGAGCGTGCTGTTGTACCAGGGCTGCTTTTTGGTCTGGACGGAGAGCACAGAACACACCTCTTCAGAGAGGGAAAGCCATCTAGTTCCATAGAGTTTACCGTATTATAAACAATTCGTCCTTTATTTATAGAGGGTTAAAAGCCTAAAACAATGATTAAAAAAAGGAAGATTCCACTGGAATACTCCTACCTGAAGGAGGAATTCCAACTAAACACTATTTGCAAAATTCCAAAGAGCCTACGTGATTTTTTCACTATTTACTTCTGAATCTCAAATTCAGAGGGTAATCTTGTCCTGTAGCATTGCCATATAGCAATCCTTCCCTGTGAACATGTTTCTACATTTGTAAGCAATGCAGGATTAATTATACTGTGCAAGAAAGCTCTTCTGCTCGTGCCAGTATAGCCATGCCCCATGTAAAGCTTCTCACCGTGACTGATTACTGAAAGAATACCATTGAGTTTATATTCTTAGCACTATTCTCACTGCAAAACCTTGCTGGAATGAGACAGTCTTTGAACTACGCGCTTCTTAACTTCCCTTCCAAAAACATTAAAGTTTAACCAGCAAATTCGAACTACAGTGTGGATCTTGCACTCTCAAGGACAAGAATAGATTATTCTCACACAAAGAAGGTTGTCATGCAGAGTGTCCAAAAAAAGTTGAGGTTATTTTGTGTGCTTATTATTACAGTTATGCTATTTGTTTTAATTTCAAAGGCAAAATTAAAGTATAAAGACAAAGGAGACTAAACACACACCATTCCCTATAGAGTTCTGAATATAAGCTCTGCACAAGCTTCACACAACTTTATAAACCAAGAAAAGCTGCAACTCCTTGTGAAACTTAAACCATAGCCCAGAGCAGCAGCAGCGACAAACAGGTTTCCTAAACTAACAGAGAGAAGTTCCGAGTTCTTAACGCTGTCCAAGGAGCACTCAGTGACACACTTCACATCAACTGGATCTTGTAGAATGTTTCCTGTGTTTAACTATCAAAATGACCCAAAACACTGTCAGGGCAAAGTGTCAGCTGTACTTCTTATCCCCAAAGCCTGCTCATTTGGGGAAGAAACGAAACATCAAAACCCACCTCTTCTTTAAGGTGGTCTTGGTGGGGGGGAAAGGGGAAACTCAGGGATGGGAGAAGAAGGAAAAATCCCTCTCCTGAAAGAGGGTCAGCTTTGAGAATTAAGTCACATGTCGAAATGTATCACACTTTCTTTTGATCCCATCAATATGAAAATCCGCAAGCATGCAGAGTGCTTCCTGGAGCGCTATGTCTGACTACAGCTTGCTCAGATGACCAGATTTGGAGCAAGCCGGTCGCTGTCCCGGAGCTGCACTCCCCTGGGGCCACTCTCTCCCTAGCCCTTGATTCCCAACCCTCTGCACAGACACAGGTATTTCCTTACCTGAGAACTGCCGCTGAAGCCTGGAGGTTGACTGTACTCCGTAGAATCAATAATACTACTGCAAAAAAAAAAAATAAATAAATAAAATCAAAGAGATAGCTTGCTTACATCACCATGCAATCATCCTTTTCCGCCTCCCCCACTTTACATCCAACAGTGAACTTGCCTTTGAAATTCATTTTACTAACAGAAATGACCAGGTTGGTTGTTTGGGAGAGAAAGGGGTGAGGAAGTGGCATTTGGGTCTTTTTTAAATACAGGGACTTCAAAGCATAATGTTGGTCCTCTCCAACTGCAGCAAGTTTGTGCTTATGTTACACAATTGATACGCTAGTGCAAGCTAATAATCGTCAATTAAAATGCAAAACCATATTTTTTATATGAAATATGTAGGGTAAGATGTTTTGAAAATATCCTATCTTATCTTTTTTCTGGTCCCTTAAAAAAACAACACAGAAACCATGGTATTTGAGACAGCCATGCAAAAGAAAAAAAAAGCTAGAGAAATCAGTTTATGAAGAATGCTATTAATCCAGGCATCCCTGAACACATGCAAAACCTGGGTATAAATAAACATCAAATCCAGCGAAGTTCAGAAATCGGGAAGACGCTGCTGGTCAGAGAGGTATTTCAAGAATATTTCCATTCTGTCCTTTCCGTTTTCCTTATCTTTGATGTACACACAATCTGCTACTTCACACTGTTTCCATCAGGGATGCAGAATCCTTTAACTTGCTTCCACTGTCCCTTTTGGCTTGGACAGAAAAACCAACCAGGTTTGACTTCAGCAGTTTTACCTACAAGGCGGCCTTAGATTTCAGTATTTCTTAGGAAAGCTGCAGGTGTCTTTAAAAAGCTGCCCAAGCTTTGTTACAGGTCTTGGGTTTGTAAAGCAGAGTTGTTCCAAGTGCTGTTTGTGTACTGGCTGCCAGAACCGGTGGGTGGACCTAGCATGCCAGAACATCAAGCAATGTGGCTGGAACATTGCTATTACTGCAAGTCTAGTACCAGTGCTAGACCTTACCTGCAAGTCTAGTATCAGTGCTTAAATATTTCACTGAATGATTTAAAGCTCTGCTGTGGGTAGGAGCAAGTGTAAAAGGAAGAGAATTAGAGGCAGTTGGAGAACATTAGGGGTTAACTTTTAAGATGAGATCCATTAGGGTCCTGTCACAGGTAGAAGAAAAGCAAAGAAAATGTAAGAGAAAAGAAACATTATTTCCTGACGGCTCCTGCAGAGGAGGCAGCAGCAGCACTGCTTTGAGCAGGGTCAGCGACAGCACCTTGAAGCTAGAGTGCGGCCACACGAAGCAAGGAAATCCGCAGAGCGGATCCCATCAGGAAGTGGGAAGGAGCGACAGGGAGGCCGCGCTCCATTGCCAGGGACAGGCATAGAGGGCCTAGGCTCGCTTTGCTGCAGGGTGTCCGCGATGCCGTTGCGCCCCTAGCCCAAATACAAACTGCAGATCGTCTCCATGCAGGGCCTGCAGCTAACTGGCACGCGCTTGGGGGTTCTTTAACTTTAAGGAAAAAAAAAAGAAACAGGAAGCAAGTAACCAAAACGTTACAGAGAGGAAACACGGAAAACTTGCAACTTGTGGATGAAGAATTGCATTCGTTCTACCAGGTTGGGGCATCAGGTGAGGAGGTTAGAATAAACAACAGAAGAAGCTTAAGATTTTGCTTGCTGCATCAACTAACTTCTAAACCAGAATCCTTCCCCAGAAGCTCCTAGCAGGATGGCAGTTTGTCCTTGCTGTTACTGCTTGGGTATTTAATCACAAAGACGCTTGCTTTTATCGCCTGCTTGCGCCACTTGCTGATAGCAAAAATAGCACAAGGCTGCTCAGAAAAGCCCAGAACAGAACCATTTGTTCCCTTTGCTATTCTTCCCTTTTTGTTCTCTATTTAGCAAGCAAACCCAGCAGTCTGTACTCCTGTAAACAAGTGCTGTGCTATTACCCAATTTAATATTTCATCATGCAATGTACAGGCACGAAGGAGAAAACACTTGCTTCTGGAAGCAGAGCATGTACTCGGGATGGCAGCGTATTTGTTCTTTGCTGAAGAGCTCACGAAGGGAGATGGGGGCAAAGATTGAGAACACCCGGTAATTTCACATTTAGATGTTCATGCTGGCAAAAAATACAAACATGAGAAAAAGCAGAGACTTCAGGAAGCAAGTGTGTAATTTAGGGCAAATAGATGAGTAAGGGCAAGTCACCGGAGAGCAGAGAGAAGAGAAGCATCCACAGCGCTCCATCTTCCACCACAGGCTGAAGAACTTGTTTTCATCTCAGCGTGGGACTGTGACAGCCCTGTAATATTTGTGAACTCGCCAGTGAAGTTGTACAATTACAATTCATTAGCAGGGGGTTGAGGATGTTAACAGTTTAAATATACCGTTTGAGTTTAGTGGGAAGATTAAAAGTCTCTGCAATTTTAATAACTTCATTTCTGTGTTAAAATGTTAATTCCGAATAGGCTTGTATTTCATCCTTACTGCTTCACCAAATCTCCAAGAGACACTGTGCTGATTAAATATCTCAGTTAACATACAACTAGTAGAGTCAACTGCTGACACATCAATTCTCCTGCCATGTTCCTTCTGAGGGGAAATCAAAGCTACAGCCTGAGATATTCTCCAGAACATATTTAATGTTTACAAGAAAATGAATTTCCTGAAGGAAAAGTTACTGGAAACCGAGTCCAAATAATTCAAATCTTCTGGTACACAAAACAGAGGCTACCAAAGCCAGGCAACAAGCAAGGCCTGCTCAAGGACTTCCTTCACACACTGCCTCTCTTTGACTAAAGCCAATGCAAAACCACTTCCTGCTGTAGCAGCGTCAGTAAGGAATAAAAACGAGGGTCTTCAGGACGAGAGAAAAACGCAACTCCACATATCCTAGAAAAACCCTGAAGTCTCTTTCGTGTCCTATTCTTGGTGTCGTATCACAGAATGGTTGAGGTGGGAAGGGACCTCTAGAGATGATCCAGTCCAATCCCCTGCTCCAGCACGGGGTACAGGGTGGCATTGAGACGGGTTTGGAAGATCTCCGGAGAAGGAGACTCCACAGCCTCTGTGGGCAGCCTGTGCCAGGGCTCTGGCACCTTCACTGTCAAGAAATTTTTTCCTTAAATTGGAAATTTCCCTTCCAGTGGTCGGTGGCCACCACTGGGAAGAGGCCATCCCCATCCTCCTCAGTCTCTCCCTTGAGGTATTTACAGACACTGCTCAGGTCCCCCTCAGGCCTCTCCTTCAGGCTGAACAGGCCCAGTTGTTCACACAAGACAAACCAAAACAAGAAGTTCATGGTCCAGACTAGGCAAGAGGATCAGGGGAGGAAAGAACGTGGCTTAAAAGTTATTCTAGATTTCATAGTTCTTGAGGAGTTTGTTTTTTCACTTGCCTTCAGAGATAAACTTCTGCTCATGGAGAAGCACAAAAGAAAAGTTTCTAGGTCTAAAGATAGCGAAGGTGTTCGTGAAACAAGGTGCAGACGAAGCACTTAGGGAGGCAGTTTAGCAGGAATGGTGTCAAGGGCTTGTGGCTGCACACGACGATCCGGCAGGGCTTCTCCAACCATAACGGATCTGCGACTCCATGAAGACAGTGCCTAACATGCCAGTGCTGCAGCACAGCACAAATCCAACCCAATCCCTGCTCGTTTTTCCCCAAGTAGCTGTAACATGAATCGAACAAGTAACCAAAAATAACCAAAAACTAGTAGAACCTGACAAGAATCCTACCAATTTCACAAAGTAAAAGGTAAAGTGGTGAAGGGGAGAATAATAAGCACTATTCTTATCTTGGCCATATTCCTATCCATTCTCTGAAGGACAACCAGAACTTAATAGGAATAAGAAAGATTCTGTTCTTGGTATCCACAAACAGTATCTTCATAAAAATTCCCAACAGATATTGCAAACCCTGGCACATGCAACTTGGACATGAGAAGTATCCACAGCTTTATCATCAATAAACCAGACTACATAAAATTCCAGATAAAACTCCACATTTACAATACATTAACAGAAAGCCATTTCATTAAATCAAAGCAGTCAGCAGATAAACAGAGACAGTAGTGTATACATCTAAAAAGTTGATATGTGAGCCCATACTTTTAATTCTTCATGGGAAGTGGAAAAGCCAGAGGACATAAAA
This sequence comes from Crypturellus undulatus, assembly GCA_013389825.1. Classification (NCBI taxonomy): domain Eukaryota; kingdom Metazoa; phylum Chordata; class Aves; order Tinamiformes; family Tinamidae; genus Crypturellus; species Crypturellus undulatus. The sequence goes on along the minus strand of VWPW01005315.1, from coordinate 30,040 downwards.
ACTGAAGTGTCCTCAGGCCATGCCTAACATTCAGAAGATGGGGCAAATATACTGTGGCAATGTTTCACACCACTGCAAAGGTTAATTATCCAAGCTAAACGTGTATGGATGAGTCAAAACCATCAGCTTTCCATGACACCTGGTTTATAATGGGTGTTTTATGAAGTCAGTTGCTGCTCCTTTGCCCGCTTTGTTCCTACCGATACTCATGCCGGATTAAAACCGGCCCACATAGCGCACGCTCAGAAATCATTTGCCCTGTGCTGTGTGTGGCACAGGGCAGGGAGGCAGTCAGCAGCCAGGCCTGGCGCCGCCGCGAGCTCTGTACCTGTGTGAAGGGGAAGGAGCCTCGAACTGTGGCACGGTGCTATCCTCGCTCACTGGGGAGTACAGGCCGCTCATTTCCTGCAACACAAAGTCAAGGTAGAACAAGTCTGACAGAGCATGTGCCTTTAATAACAGTATTTACACAGTATTTTTTTTTCAAGTACATAACTCTATCTGCATTTATTCAACCTCTATTAGCAGTCTCTTCTCTACCTGATTAATTTTCATCCCACATGTTCCTGAAATCCTGCATTTAAGACTTTTTTCCCCCAAAAGATACAGTTCTAGAGCTTATAGTCCCCAAACCAATGGATTTATTTAACAGTCAGTTGTCTCTAAACTAGCAGCAGGACTTTGAGCTCTTCCCTCAAACACGGCAGAACAAGCAAGCTGTAACCACAGTTTGGAGCAACACACAAGCTTTTATCTAACAGATTTCACAGCTGTAAAGGAATGCAGGCTCCAGGTCAAGGCAAAAATACAAAGCTGCAAGACAACAGGGTGCAGACAGTATTATGTGCTAGGCTTAAAAGAGGATGTGTCAGTCTTCTGCAGGTGCCCGGGAGAAAGCTGGTAGTTAGCAAACTTGGCTTTGTCGTTCTGGGACGCAAGCACTGCAGCGTGCCCGCTATGGGACTAAACCTTTAATCTATTTTAGAAACAGGGCTGCGCAGGACGCTGCTCCTTGTTAGCTGGAGGCCAAGTGTTCCCGGACGACACTGCTGGCGCTTTGAAATTCACAGCAGGTGCCCATTAGCTGTTGGCTAGAAAGGAAGGTGTTTGTGAGAGCGAGATCTCGGGCTCTGGCGGTCACAGCACAGGTCACCGGCACACACCAGGCCAGTAGCTCCGTCACAGGCACCTGAACTACCCGACTGAAAAGAAAAGGCAAGTTGCTACATACACTCCAAGGGAAGCCACAACTTTGGGAAGACTTTTTTTTCTCAGACACAAAGTCATCCTATTTTATGAATCTTAGGGAAGAATGGTAAGGTATTTTATTTCCCAGGAAGCTGAGAAAAATTCACTCTGTAATGTGCTTTCATCTACCAAGTTACAGTTTGTGTAGTGCCAGTGGAAGGGCAGCCCCTGCAGTTGGCTCTTCTATTTGTATTTTGGTGCTGCAGCAGCACAAACCATAGGTAAGTGCAGAAATCTGGAGTCAGGTTTGAGGGCAGGGCAAGTTTGTTCCCAAGGAACTTTCAAGAAAACTCCATTTTGAAAGGTGGCACAAACCAAGGCTGTTCTGAAACATCAGTTTCTCACTTCTGGATCAGAACATGGGATCGATTAGAGAAAAAGACCTCGGAGACTCAATCCTTCTGAATAAAGACAGAAGAAATGAATTAGTGGGTTTAAAAACACTTGGTAAATAATTCAGATTTGATGTTGCTTTATTAAGAAGAGATCCCTATAGCCAAGGCAGAGCTACATTGGTAGGCAACAGATTGTTTCCGTCCTGATCTGCAGCACAGGTGGGTTCTGTTCCTAGCCAGCCTCTGCCCTACACACGATGCTGCTAGGTCATAAACAGGCTGTGCACATGGTTAGACAGCAATGCAACACACACACTGTAAACTATGATCAATATACTGGTGTGGATTTCAAGCAATTATACTAAACTACCTACTACCAACATGAAGAAATTGAAAAATAGAGTTGCAATTGAAAAAGAGGTAGGTTTCAGCAAAGCCATCTTACCAACCTGCAACTCGCACACATCAACTAAATGAACAAATTAAAGACACAACCATCACTTGTTCATTTTTTACGTTACGAAAGCAAATCCCATGAATTTAACACAGTAGCCTCACAGCCAGGCAGACAACTGGCTGAAAATGAGGAATTGTCCGAGCTGGAACAAGGTCTGGGGATCTCACCTCCACTCGCTTAATATCCTCTTCCAGCACACTTAGCTCCTTCTGGATCTGCTCCAATTGCTGCGAATAAGAGAAGAGCTGAAATCTAAACCAGTTTGTAGTGCATTGCCACCAAGATAAATTAGGATTTTTTTTCCAGAGAGAAACCTTAGCCATCTTAAATAGCAAAAAAGTCCTACTGCAGGAAATTTATATGCTTAGATTAACATAGACGGGTACAAACTACATTCAAGACAAAGATGTAATTATGAAACAGTACAAAGCAAGAACATGATGTACTCCAACATCAATCATCAAAACATCCACAATTTTCAAGGTAACACATTTATGTTCCTGTAACACCTTCCATACAAGTATTTATAACTTGTTTACAAACACTGAACACTGTTAGAAAATCCAACAAAAGAGCAACCACGAACGATACAGTCAGAACTTGATCCTTAACAAAATGGTGGGCGCTTTGCTAAAAAATTAGTCTTGCTGCCAAAATCAGCGCTGGAAGGGCTGATTTCTCTCACCAGCAAATAACCACGCCAAATGCTAAAGTCAGCAGTTCTCAGATGGAAAAATACAATAATAACCATGGAGAGATTCGCTCCTGGCACCAGGTAATCATCGCATGGAAGGTGGGAGATTTAGCTCAGACTGGACCATGGGCTCAGGTTGATGTTAGCTGAGGACTGCCACTGCGGAGGAGGGCAGGGGGTGTTCCTGCCCCGCGCCCCCTTCCCTTTCGTGTGCCGCGCTCGGTGTTTCTCAGGTTTTTGCTTCACCGTCAGTCAGGCAGTTGCCTCAACTCCTCTCGAGCGAGCCCAAGTCCACAGATTCTGTGTTCCCTGCTCAGCCAGCAGCTCACCAAGGCTGACTCCCACCCTCCCCGAACAGGAACGTCCCGTGCAAACACACACATTGCTCTAGGTAGGAGCTATTTGAGTCTGGATCTCACCAGTGGGCTCTTTGTGCCTCTGTACAGGCCAAACCCAGCTCCAGTGTATACCCAGGGCACTCTGATTCACTAATTAATGAAGGAATTAAGAACTGAAAGCCTACGGATTCACCTTACCTCACGCTGAACACTACGGACAGCCAGTACTGAGGCCTCTGGCCGGGGGGTTGTTACCACATTGGCAAGGCCACTCCGAGCTTATTAAGCACAACCCGTTCTTTAAAGGTCAGGCAAACTTTTGTCCTTGTGAATTTCTACGGGAATGTCAAGTTGCCCAAGCCCCGAGTTAGTACCGCTGCTGTGATGTAACCTCACGAACATTTGGCAAACGGCTCCCCAAAAACATACTCCCTTGAGCGCTTACGTCTGATCCTCGAAGTGATAAGAATGTTTTGTTTAAACAAAAACAAGTCCCTGCCACTAACACACCCTTTATCGATCACCGTTCCAAATATCTGCCGACTCTGCATCAGATAAGCCTCTCAATTTTCCTTTTCAACATTAAAAACGTTTCTGTCCCTGAAGACAGAATAGGAAAGGAGCCCATGCCTATTTTCAACACTGCTGCTTTTCCTTAGAACAAGGCAACACTGTGGTTATACCCTGATGTCTCTGCTCTGAGGTTCTCCGGTTCTACTTGATTTTAGTCACAGGCAGCACAAGCTGAATGGGTTAAACCAGACTGTGGCAGAACATGTGCAAACCAGGGCAGCAGGGTCAATATAATTTCCAAGAATTCTAGCAAGGAGACAAGCTCCCCTACAACATACTTGCACACAGGCAAGAAAAGACTGAAAAGTAATTGGTGGTGGTTGCCATCACATAAACAGGAGACCTTTTTTTTTTTTAATGGGCATAACAGCAGAGACTTTTTATTTGTCGGTTTTTATTAACTATTGTATGAAGCTAGACGTATGAGATCTGGGACTTTGTTTCCTCTTGCTAATACTTCTAGGAAGTTAAATGAAGACAAGCAATGTAAACCTACCATAAACTTACCAGCTACCTGCAAAGTACAAACCTAGGTAAGGGTGTTACAATGCAATTCTAATCCCTGACGTTAGGTTACAGAAAGAGGTAGGTGAGTAAATATAAATATGTAAATAAGATACAAGAGGCAAGTGTAACAGGCTCTGGTTTTAAGTGACACATAAATACATATATCCAAAAAAAAGAGGGAATGGCTCAAAATGGCCTGTACTTCTATTACTCCTGGAAAAGAGATTTCAGAGGTGTGACAGACCAAGAAGGTCTTTGTCACCAGAGAGGCGGGTCAGTTTGAAAAGCAAGGCTGTGCACAGCGAGTCTGTGCTCACAACCGTCCCAACGAGGAGCTCGAAGCCACCGCGCGTGCCCCGAGGACGCCACTCCGCCAAACGCGGGGGTTGTCACAGGTCTGCAGAAGAATTAGAGGGAGAAATCACAGGCAACTCCTGTTCAAACAGAGAGACTAGCGGTAAGAGGTCAGAACAGGAAAGGAATCTCCAAAAAGAGAAACTCATGCTTATGGAAAAGGAGTGAATGCAGCAGGGCAAGGCAGACCCTCTGCTTTCTTCGTGGATAACCTTCCAGAGCCACATCCCTTCCAGGCCCATAACGCTGTGTGCTCCTTCCCCTCCAGCTCAATCAGGGCTCTGCACTGAACTCGTTTTCACTCTCCTTGCTGCCTGTTGTTCCTGGGTTGGAGGTTGAGTAAGCCGTGCCTTTAGCCTTTACGTTTGTAGAGAACAGGCAAAGCAGCCCCAACATCTCCTGGGGCCAGTGGTGAACGTTTACAAAATAACAGCTGTCACCACAGCACTATCGTTCATGGCGAACTGGGTACTTCTCCCATTTGCTTGAAGAAAGCGGCTAATTTAGTCACTCTGGTAATTCAGGGCATCACTTAGGCCACAAGAACTGCCCAGTGCCCCACACCGTTCTTGAAAAAGGCATGAGGGAGAAAGGTGGCACTGCCTTGACCAACTGTCTTTCCAATTCCAGATAAGATTCATTAATAATCCGTAAAACTAATTTTTTGCTCTGGAAACCAGTTCTATATCTTGTCTGTTCCAAAATCTTCTTTCCCTTGCCTCTGACACAGAGTTTGCTGTAATAGTGCAAATATATGCAGAAAGTAAACTTCAGAGTTTAAAGGCATTTTAGGCTTTTATATTAATTGCAAATCTCACTTATTTTTGACATCAAATTCCATTTATTAGCACTTCACAGATGTTATGAAGTCTTTGCTTTAGTGAAAAAGATGCAAGGCTTCTTTTAGAATAAAGATAAGAATACCTGAGCTGCCTCGAGTTAATTTGAGGATCCAATTTAGAATTCAAGTCTTTTAGACACGTAGGCTGCCTACATAGAAGGAATACATCTTTGGGGAAGGTTCCTTCTATGCTAAGAGTTCCTCCGAAGGGAGGCAAATCACCTCTTTTGAACAGTTAAATCCCCTGGTTTTGGCCGAAGAGACAAGGCTTTGAATGCTTCTTCATAGAATTAGATGGAAAAGTGTCACTGAAGAGACAGCCAGCAGAAAGGAAGGGGGAAAAAAACACACAGAGTGTGTTGGGCCTTTTCTTCCCTGACCCTTACAGAGTTTGGGAATTACATTAGGAATTCTAGAACTACAGTACTTTAACGTGACCAAGTGCTGGCAAAAGCATGTCTCTTCATTGCACTAAAAACCTTGCCTGGAGTTTAACACATCGTGCAACAGCACTGTCAGATTTGCCCTCTGTTTCTGTGTGGGGATTCTCCTCCCTGCACTTTCTCCCCTACTTCTAATTCCTGTGATCACTCCACAATAACTAATAACCCCTCTATTTTTAGTATTAACATCTTTGTGATATGGAGTTAAGTGAATTCATTTGGATAAATGCACATTTTTGAGGTGGAAGGACAGATGATGGAGATATCAGGCAGGCACTTGGCAGAGCAAATGCTTCAGGATCCCCCCTCTACTCCACCAGATTTCCCTGCTGAAAGCAGCCTCCTCCCGCAAGAAGACACAAAAAAAAGTCATTTGTTAGCTGCAAAATACTCAATGGGATATTATTAAAAAGAAAAAAAAATGTAATAGGTAAAAATGAAGTGAAAGACTCCAAGAGAAGCATGAATGCTGGTAAGGAGGATAACCCACGTGGCTGGATTTGTGATTGCCAAGATCTGTATCCTCCTTCGAGAGCTGCCGTGCCACTCAGAGACCCCTAAGACACTCCCCGGGGCAGCCGAGTGCTGTAGGGCAGGAATGCAGGACAGGAGTGCAGGAATGATCAGACCCAAGGGCATTTGCTAACACTCATATCCTGACAGCGCAGCTTGACAGTTGTCTTATAGCTGTATGTAAATAGACATATCTCCAAATGCAGGAGTGGGTAGAAATTTTTGTATTAACTAACATTATCAGATCTCTTAAAATGTTTAAGCTGATAGCATGTAATCATTTTAAAGTAATCAAGGGTAAACTAATATTTAAACAATATTTATGTATACAAAATATTTATGCAATACAGCTAAATTAACAGTACTAAAACAGCATTGTTAAAGAAGGTTGCTGAAATCAGAGATTGCTGTATTTGGTTTCCCTTGAAGATCACTGTACGTGATCAATACACTCCCCATCTCTAAGAAAATGTAATTTTGTTTTAAGAAGTATTCACAAGCTCCAGCCATTTGCTTTCAACTCTTTTCAAAGCGAGTCTGACTTTCCCTGCCAGCACAGGCTTGCTTTGTCACATCACCATGTATGAGAAAGAAAACAAATTCTTTCATTAAAAACATTCAAATACCTTTGCACAAAGAGATATTCAGTATATTTCAGCTTCAAAGATCAATGCTGTGGAAAGTTACGAACATGTCAAAACAGGTTTCCTAATAGAAATTTCTGCAGGTGTGAATCTCACATTTATCTTCTAGAGAAACTATGAAAGTGCAAGAAATAGACATTTGTCAAAGTACTTGACTACAGCAATATTTAAATTCTTAAGCACGAGCTTATAAAGACAGAGCATTTCTCTAGATATAAGCCCCCTCCAATAAGCTCAAAAGTCTATTTCAAGAAGATAGGAGAGAAAAGCTTTTTTAGAATGAGGCAACTTTGCTTATGATTCACTCTCCAAGGCTACTGTCATATTACATCAGCAGTCTTAACTGTTGGGCAATATGTGTATTACCTAGCAAAATACCTATAGGAGAACTTGTAATATGTAATAAGTAAAGCCTATGAATAAAATCCAACAATAATATATGAGGAGGCATATCAAGAAACAAAAGTTATCCAACAACCTGCCATCCCTTTAAACTCAGAAATCTGAACTGGGCAGTGGCAGCCACACACTAAAATTAGTTCCTCAGACTTTCTGCAGACATCTCCACAGTTAAATCTTAGAATCAGAGAATCATTACGGTTGGAAACGACCTTTGAGATCAAGTCCAACTTTTCACACCTGCTAAACCATGGCCCCAGGCGTCTCATCTACACGTTTCTTGGACACTACCAGGGACGCTGACTCCACCGCTGCCCTGGGCAGGCTGCTCCAGTGCTTGGCTATTCGTTCTGTGTGGAAATTCTTCCTAAAGTCTAACGTGAACCTCCCCTGCTGCAACTTGAGGCCATTTTCTCTTGTCCTGTTTTTGGTAGTTATTCTGGAGAGGAGATCAACTCTCACCTCACTGCAACCTCCTTCCAGGTAGTTGTAGTCAACGATAAGGTCTGCCCAGAGCCTCCTCCTCTCCAGACTAAATGACCCAGCTGCCTCAGCCGCTCCTCGTAAGCTCTGTGCTCCAGCCCCTTCACCAGCATCATTGTCCTTTTCTAGACATACTCCAGCACCTCAATGTCCTTTTTGCAGAGAGGGATCCAAAACTGAGACCAGTGTTCGAGGGGCGGCCTCGGCAGCACCGAGCACAGGGGGACGATCTCTTCCCTGCTCCTGCTGGCTACATTGTTCCTGACACCAGCCAGGAGGCCCTTGGCCTTCCTGGTCACACGGGGCTCACTGCTGCCCCATGTTCAGCCGGCTGTCGACCAGATCCTGTCACACAAGCTCTCCAACCGCTCTGCCACCCTTGACAGTCTTCACCACAGCCACAACCTACTTTTTCCCCAAACAGTACCACCTTTCTTAGCCAAATGCAGAACTTCTTGCAGAGAAGAGAGCACATAAACTTTGCAATCTATAAGAATAATAGAGGTTTACTACTCCAGCATGAACTGGTTTCATATAGACTATGTATACAGTTGGAGTCTTAATTGCTGAAGACAAGCTTTGACATCCTTCTAAAATCATCCTATTGGCTGATCTGTATCTTCCAAGCTTCCACCTGCTCCTGTCTTACCTTTTTTGCTCTTACCTAGTCAATAAAAGGGTTGCCAGCACCAAGTCTGACAAGTCTCTATCTCCATTACAGTGGATGGCAGGGCCACATGATAACAGACAGAACACACAGCGTGCAAAGAGTCTTTGGAGATACAGTCTGCACTTTGTTGCTATCATGGATAAAAAATATGGGACTCAACTCTCTCGTTGCAGAGCTCATCCCAGAACAAAAGCACAAGGGAGTCTATTTGCTGCTTAAAGCAACAGTGAAGCTCGAGTGACATTTAAAATAGAAGGCTAGAAGACACCTCAAAGGTTGAGCCAAATTTGTTTCTTTGCTGCTTAAAACTACAGCATTAAAAAAAGTATGTTAGGTATTAAAGACTCAAACAGCACAGTTCACGCTGAACAAAAACTGAGAAAAGCAAGCATGCCATTTGGCCTGCCCCAATAATCTCCAGTGACTGTCGAGATATCTTGTAATATGCATTTTCATTTCAAGTTTATGTATCCTTCTCAACAGAATTTTCACCACTTCCCATGGGACCTATTCTCCTAGATCTAGTCGAACACATCCCACACTCTGCAAGTGCAGCAGTCCCGAGCTCAGGCTTCCCGCCTGGTTAGCTCCTTCCTATTACTCCTGTTTTTGGTTCATGGATTACTGGACACTGAGCAGCCTCCTGGCAATTCTGTGAGCAGAGCCTTGAACCATTCTGAACCTCTCACGCTCACAGCCCTTACATGGTTCAAGTTTACACTGCACCTTACAGTCATGCCATTACACCCACATTTTTTTCATATCCTTCACCATAAGCTGAGGCCTCTCAAAACCATATCCTTTTGCTGTTTTCACAACCATTCCTGCAGGTTTGTGGTGTATTTCTGGCACTCCTGTTTATGTCACTGCATGACATTTTAAATAAGCCTGTCAAAGTTGTAAAAAAAGATGAACTGCTTCCATGGTCTGTGACTTGACCTTGATTTGTTACTGCTGTAGATTATCACGTGAAGCACACGCAGTCACAGCCCAAAGCTATCTCCTAATGATCATCTCTATGCCCTCTTAGTTCGGGGTGGGTTTTTTTTGTTCTTGTTTGTTTTTTGAAGATAAACAGATTACGGATCCCTCCCTCACTCCTTGGAAGATCCATTTTGAGAACAAATGCAGAAATAGTGTAAAATATCCTTTTTTCTTACACTGATTAATCATGGCATTTCATAAGCCACAAGAATCTCAGACAGTCAACTACTTCAGTCCTTCCCCATCTTTCAATTTTTCTATCGCACAAAACCTTGTTTCTACACTGCAAATTTGCATCAACTTCCTGAACTGCTGTCCTTAATTCTCCTTCTTCACCAACAGTGCGAGACAAAGAGGTAGAACAGATTAAAAATTGAAACTGTCACAGGTAAACAGATTAATTTTCCTTGAAATCTCCCCTTAAGATTCCCACCCTCCCCACACACACCTTTCTTTCTCTCTGCAGAAATGTCAGTCTAACACATTGCTTAAATAAAAGTAAACTGATAGAAAGCAGTAGATAAGCCTCACCCACTTAAAGAAAAAAATAATAATAAAAAAGGGAATTGAAAAAAGAGTAGTTTACCTCTCGTTTATTTCGCCTGGCAACTTTGAGAAATTCCATAAGGATCTGCAACTGTGCGGCATGGGACTCCTATAGAGCACATTAAACAAGGGTGTTTAACTCTGTCATGCAGTTTAAGAGAAACAACCATTCATATTACACAGAAATTCAAATTTAGCATAGAAACAGCTTTAATTTAAAGTGAGCAAAGACAAAAATAGCTTAAGGCACACTGCAGGACCGGCAGTTTCAGGTTTTAAGGTTTTGTTTCACTCGTGGCAAGTTTTTACATGAAACAAGGCATCCTTGTAACAAGTCTCCCCTTTGTGCACTGCAGGGCCCATGTGCCTTTTTTGCTTTTAATTTTGCACTAATGCATCTGAAATTGTTCCTCACAGCCTCATCTTCTATCCTGGAAGATCATTAGCGTCCACTTTTGCTATTAACACTGAAATATTATATATATGCACCAAAAAAAATCTCCAAAATTAATACTTGTACATAAGGGAAGACAGACAAGTTCATTGAAGAAACTAAAGCATCACTTTCCCAGGTTTTGCAATATTTCATAATATTTTGTTTTCCTTAGCCAACACTTGAACATTTTCACCTGAACTGGACAAAAACTCCATGTGGCAAGAGAAATGGAAAAGCAAAAAAGGAAGGAAATACACATAATATACATATTCACTAGAATACAGATTTTCTTCAGCATTGAAATAGCCCTAATTCTATTCTGGCATTGGGGCATTTTTAAAGTCTCCAGAAAAAAAGTAAAAATATTAACAGAAAGGTTCAATGCGTATGAGCACTCAGAAGGGAAGAGTAAAAAGAAAAATAAAATTGCAAATCGGGATGCAGGAAAACCTTTCTGGGATGATTCTCTAGCTCTTTCTCCCTACTCCCATGACTACAGTGAGAAATTGAAATAAGCAAAACTAGAAAAAATGCTTTTGAATTGCTTTTAAATGTCTTTTTTTTTAAAAAAAAAGTCTTAATACACTTGCTTCAGGATTAGCATATCTACACTCAACCCTGTGTCTTCTCTGATGTTCGTCACAAATGACACAAGAAGGCTTGAGGAAAAAGAGGTTTTACTATTCAGTTAGAAACTGCTCTCCCACCTAAACTTTCCCATCCATTAGAATCAGGCATTGTTTAAATAGTGATTTTGCAAGACTGAATAAAATGAGTAATTCTCAATAAAAGATCTCCTCACTGGTTTTGAAATCCACCCAAATTCTCTAATGCAATTGAATTTAGAAGGTCTGTCTCTTATAACTGGAGAGTGATCAGCTGACACCAAAGGCACGCTGCAAATGTACCCTGAAGTGGCCAAACGCTGGATATCTATCCCAATAAAAATGTATTTCAGTTAAATCATAGCATCAGCTTCCTTCACATGGTGCAAATCTTCAAAATGACTTTATAAAAAGACACATGAACTTCTCAGGCAAGCATGGAATATCAGAGGAACAGCCTTCATAAATGAAAAATCATTCTAGTTTATGAAGTATTGTGTTTTAATTTGACTGATAGAACACAATTCTACTTTAAAAAGGTAAGTGTGCAAGGTTGAACTACTCAAAGGTTAAATAATAATAATAATAAAAGCACAAGAAACTTCTTACTGCTTCTAGCTGCTTCTTCTTTTGCACCAGCAGCTCCAGCATCAGGTTGACATTGGCCAAGTCAAGATTGTCTTGATCAGTTCCCAACAAGTCTTGAATAATCTGCCACCTATGGCCATTCTAAGACGACAAGAGATATTCGGGAGAGTAAAGCAAGCAATGCAGGGTCATATCAAACAACAGATATTAAAAGCAACAGTTCAGTATTTCATCCTTTCTAGAGGAAATACAAATGGTTTTCAGAAATTAGAATGCCCAATTCTCACACACACAGGACACAGAATATAGACTTAAATTTGCAAAAAACAAGAAATGTCAACCTAATCCAGACATTTTCTAGGAGGCTAAAGTCTACCTGTATTGGTTAGATTAAGAAAAACATAACATCTGTACAGGTGGCTATTTCATTTAAAAAACATCTGTGGAAACCACACAGGCAAAAAAAACAGTACCCAATCAATTTCATTCTGGGGCAAATGGGGAAAAAAATGTGCAATTCTTATAGAAATCGGCATGTGATTTGAGACAAACTAACTAGTGCAAGCCAAAATAACTTTGGGGATACACTGTGTTCTCATTAGGAAAAAAAAGGGGGGGGGGGGGGGGGGCAAAAAAAAAAAAAAAAAAAAGAAATTAGATTTACAGAAAGGAAATTCTCATTTGATTTTTTTTGCCCCACAAGGAGTTTATTTTTGATTAAAAAAGAGAGAGATTGAATTTACAAAGTTGAAATAGTGAAATTGTTACAGGACCAAAACCCCTTTTTCGTTTTCAAAGACTTTAAAGAGTTACAAGACGACCAGCCCTGGAAAACAATTTCTTGCAGAAACAGAATATAATCAGGACCTGCTTACAGGTTGGTCAGGTTTAATAAGCCAGGCCAGAAAAAGGAAGTGTTCTAAGAAAATGAGGAAGGACATTATGGAAAAAGGCTCATTTCCCTTAGATATTAGATTCTAGTATGGTGTTTGCATTATGGATAAAAATGCTGTTAGTTTATGGCATACAGTGTGAAGCTTGATCTAACTGACATTGAAAGGACCAGGAAAAAAAGTTTGTACTCAAGTGTCTTCATTTGATGGACAAGCTAAACCATTCAGAAAAAATTACAGATGTCTTAATACAATTTCTTAATGAGCAAGACATTTCCATTGGCAATAAATGCTCACTGGGAGATTCTTTTGTCGTAACATGTCTCAAGTGTCGTCTTAATAATAGATATAAGAGGAGAACAAATAAACTGAAAAGTTAGTAAAACAACAAGTGTTTTGTTTTGTTTGTTTGCTTTTGAGACTTGGCATTTTTATTTGCTGTCAAAAGACAATTAGAATACTGCTTAGTTTTTTAATAAAACCATGGTAGATTTCCACACTTACTGGCAGGTACCTAATGCAGATGCATCTACAGGGGTGGTTTTTAGAAGTGGTGCTTTTGAAAGAAAGTAGAACCAATTTCTAAGAAGTTGTGTAGATACCTTGAAGTCAACACACACATTGTAAAAATCTTCACAATTGAATATAAAAAGCTGGTTGTAAGCCAAACAATCTATAAGGCACTTTTTTTCTAAAGCATACAACTGATGAAAGTCAGATTTTTCTACAATGCAGTTCCTGAATTATAACACTCCATAGAGGGTTTTTTCCCCCTCAGACACTAAAAATGGGGTTTTCATTATCTTTAATATTACTTTTCATTTATGAATTATGGAAGCAAAGGAAGGAAACCAGACACAGCACAATCCGTAGTATCGAAGTTTCCTCTTCGGAGTCATGTATTAAGTTCAATCTTAACATACAAGAGTTTCAACTGCTGCAGAAGAGGTGTTTCTTTAACAAAGAATACAAATTGTGCTAAGATGTATCCCAATTTTGTAACATGAAAAAACTGTCTAGAAAACAAATGCAGAAGTTTTCTCTGGGATTCGAGCCTGAACGTCAGCACTCCAAATATCCTTCTCCCTCTTGTGGCTGGTATTGACTTTAATTTCTCTGGAGAACACTGCTTCTCTCACATGAAGAGGCAAGTTTGTGGCCCCACTAATTGTCTATTACTCTCACTGCAGTTGTAAGTTCCAACACTGAATGCAGATTATTACTTTTAAGCAAGTATGCCTCCACGGGTAATTTCCCAGGTTATATTCAGTACATTGCATGACATTTAACTATGCTAACAGCTCCTCTCTACATGAGCACTGGCAGGCAGGAAGAATGAGAGTTAACAAGGTTGAAAGGATCCAATGCTACTGAAGCTGGGATTATTCCCTGCAAAGCAAATTAAAGCATCATCTCAAGAACAAAATTTCTTCTAAATTAGGCCACAAAATCCCACAATCACTCTACAGATCCATTAAATATAAATATAAAGTAAGAAAATTGGAACATACGGTGCTACTCACTGAATGGTCCAGTTTGAATCTTTTCTCCTCAGATCTTTGCTTCTGTTTAAGAATAAGTTCATTGACTGAAAAAAAAAAAGACATCAGGACAGGATGGATGTATTAAAGTTCACAATCCAAGTATGATTTCCAACATAGAGATTATTATTAATTAAAACATTAAAAAAATGTCTTTTTTGATAAATTTGTGTAGGATAAGGAGTTCAAAAATCATTTTCCAATTACAGCTTCCTACACATTTCCAGATTTGCTTTAGTTCCCTTTTCTCCTCACTCTGCACTCATGCTTCTCTACTACACAACATTTTCAACTCTGAGGCAAAAGTACATCACAGAAGAGCATGAAGGAGCTAAAAACCTTAACAGATTTTCTACGGTCTGACAACAAGTTCAGCCAAATAGAACAACTTCTTCTATTAACCACTGTCATCATGTTTTGCAGACATTTTTTTGCCACAGCTTTTTCCTGCTAATATTGTGAATGGTGCAAAGAGACACAGAAAAGATCCTCCTGTGTCTTACCCCTTAACACACATTACAAGCTCTTCCCCTTCCTCATATTTTTCCTCAAAATAGAACTCTTAAAGCCTTGAAAATACATGTAGAGAAACAACATTCTTTGGCCTAACACACATTCCTCAGTACTTGGGACAAAGCAGTTGGGTCTAAGCTGGAGCTGGCTGCTTCTGGAAGATTCTTTGGCTTTTAATCTATTTACTACAAAACGGATATTCCACCACAAAATTAAGTTAAGTTTTTTGATGTTTCACACTGCAAAACACTTCCTTTGATCTTTTCTTCCCAGTAACCCAGTTTTATTTCTATTCCTACTTATGAACATTTCCCTCTTCTGTTTAAGGACTGAAAAAAAATAAGACATGCCCAAGGTATGTATATGCACATTCTTCCTATATGTAATGTACACCGTACACAAGTCGCATAGAGCTCCCTGAAGCAGTCAGTCAAATCAAAACTCCAGATCAAAGCAATACCCTATGGAAGGCACCCCCCCCCTTCACGCTCTGTAAACAGGGCATGCTTTTGATTACTGGATGGATGACATCCAAGAAAACAAGAGTAAATTGAGATTTAAAGACTAAGAAAACACCTTCCGCTCTGCTATTATTAGTATGCCAACAACAGTAAGTCTGAATCTTTATCCTATAAATCATCACATAACACTGCTGAAGACACTGGAGTACAGCAGTTTAACCACTAATTTGGTGTTCTGGGATTTTTGATTGCTTGTTTTTCAAGCATAACAGACAGGGCTGCTGTTAGATTTCATTTTCAATATATGGAACCTCCTTCACAGCTAAGATGTTTATTATGCAAGCAAACATAGGGCTTACCTAAGAAGTTGGGGTAAAGATGATCTATGTTGTCTACCACATAGTTACATTTGGGACATCTGTTATTGTCTTCCAAGCTCTGATGAATACATTTATAGCTGTTAAAAAAATAAAAATCAAGACACAAATAAGTGAGCCAATCTCAAGGAAAAGCAAACTCACATAAGCTAAAGAATATCAACAATAGATAAGGTAAACTCCTTTGTGCTGCCAACTAAGGGCTGCTGTTGCCAAAATCCTACAACTTTGAAGTAGGAATTTTCCAGTATTATCTAAGAGCAGAGGGTGGTACAACAAGACAATTAAGTTTCTTGGCAAGGATTAGGAGCACCATTTAAGTACTTAACTCTCCAGTCATTTCACCAAGGACTGTTGAATTAGTCGTGCTTCTGTCTTGAATTTATGCTCCCCCTTCACAGAGAGGGCTAGCAAGACAGACAGTTATTAAGAAGTAACTTTTCCAGGATAACCAAATACTTGACAAGTGGCATTAAAAGCTATTGTGCCTTCTGGGTAATCAAGCACAGATGAAACATCTTTCTTGCAACTTTTCACATTGTCTGCCACTCCGTGGGTGTTCTTCCAGTGTATCCAATTAACACACACCACTCCACAAATGCTCTGTTTAATTTTCAGCTGCATGAGGGATCAGCAGATGCACTTTAACAGACAGCTTACTCTGCTCACGAGCAATTGAGCTTCACATCAGATACTGAAAGAAAAATCCTACAGCTCATTATCACTGTGTTCATTCTGAAGAAAATATTCGAACGATTCTTATTTCAGACATTAAAACAGCATCACACACACCATGTAGGGAACAAAATTATTTGCTACTTTACCTGTTGCACATTTCAAAAGTTAGCTGAATCTGCTGCTTGACAAAAGAGCGTAAAGCTACGCAAGCACTGCTTCTTGTAAAAGGTACAAGGTTTACTGCCGGTTAACACACACCATAAGAGCATACTGAACAAAGGACATTAAAACCTTGTGGTTCAAAGTTTATTCCAATCCCTAATTGAGAACAGGAGGAGCAGGGAACTCCACATCTGCCCCCTGGAGGGCTCTTGTGCTCCTCCAGGAAACATTTGTTTCTCCCGACAGCCAGAGAAAACACATTGAGGAGCGCATGGACCTTGGGCCAATTCAATGCAACAGTTGCCTAGCAAATATTTTGCAAAGAAAAAAAATAACAGCGGGACAGGAGATGGAAAGAAGCAAGCCTGAAGTACATCCCCCCACAAGATGCTCAGTGGATTCGAATTCTGTATAAAAATAAAATAAAAAAACAAGAGTTTCAAAAGTGAAGGTGCAAGCCCCTTCAAACTGCATATGGCCACAAGTGAAGGCAAGGAGGACTTACTAACACCAGCACGCACCCCCACGGCTTCAACCAGCAGTGGGATTCACCACTTCAGGCGATAAGAGACAAAAACAGCCAAAAAGTTCACATTCTTTGATATAAATAAGTTGGCAACTGATCTGACTCTGGATAACTGTTGGAAGCATCCAATAATGATCACTGTTCTTTTTCTCCCCACAAAGGCAGCAGCATGGCAGCACTTGTTCTAAGCACAGAGACAAGTTCACTTTTTAAGCCAACTAGCAGTCAATTTGATTTCATTTTTTTCTTCCATGCAAGACAACAGAAAAGAAACCAAAAACCGGGGAAGAATTAAGTTATGTGTCAGCCTATACATGCTACAGGAGACAGGTACTTTGCTCAGTACAAAAGTCTTACCAGAAACTGTGTCCACATTTCGTCATGTAGGCTTCTTCAATCATATCAAAACAGATAGGGCTGGGAGAGAGAAGAAAAAAAGTAAAAATTGAGAGATGGTTTTTTATGTTAGGAAGGGAGAAATATTTTTAATTCAAAGGAGCTGTCTAATCACTCTTAGGTAATATTTTCTGTTTGTAAAATAAAGGAGGATACTAGACTAACTAAGCAAAATAAAGATCTAAGCAGCCATCAACACCTATCTGATCTCAGATCCATGTTGCAGTAGATATCAGTAAGTGCTCATCCTTGAAGCTTTCAACAGTTTCAAACTACCAAAAAGGGAGAATCTTCTACAAGCAAAACTGCAGAAGAACCTCCTAATCATCCATCTGCACCTCAAAGCAAATTTTTATAAAGATTTTGAAAAAATCTTGTTAAATATATATTTATTAAGTGACACTAAGATGAGATTACCCTTCCTTTTTGCAGCCAAGTTATGCACAATTAAACAAAAACACAAGATGATCAGCAATGAAGTTACAAGAATTAATCAGGTGCAGGAGAAGGTTCCAAAGAGAGAGGTATTGCAGAAAACAGCCATGCAGCAGGCAGAGCCAAAGCTGCTGCTGGACACTGCAAAGGAGCAGTGCAGGGGAAAGAGGGAACTAACAAAGCAAACAGTGCTTCAAAGTTAAAAGAAGGTGGAATCCTGTACGCTAATAAGGAGGACAAAATAACACAGACAGAAACAAGGACTTTAATTTTTTTCCAAGACAAGCTTATGCCAGAAGCAAGCGCAGTCCTTGAAACCGCAGAGCTCTGCGGAGCTCTCCCTGGGAGGGATTCCCACGGAGCCAGCAGGCAGCTGGGGAGAAAAGGAAGTGCCTGCAGAGACGGCACTCCAGAAACTTGAACAAGACAAGCACTGACAAAGGAAATAAGCAACATGGCAAGAGGAGGAAGTCTCTGCCTCATTATCAAGTGCCTATGACATGTTTGAAAGAGAAACGAAACAAAAGTGAAGGCGGGAGAGAGACATACCCTGCTGGCAGAGAGCACTGTGGTGGCTACACCTTGCCAGTTAATCAGAGACAGCAATTGCACAAGACTTATCTCAGGGTTTTGATCAGCTATCTAACAAGAAGTAGGGAATAAAAACCTTGTTCATACATGTAACATACAGAGCTGTTGCATCTCTTGCATCCAGGTCCTCACAGAGGCATCATCTCATGAATCCAAACACTCTCCTCATGCCCACAAGTACGTGCTGATCATCAGCTAGAGCAATTCTAACCTGTAACTCTCTTCAGAAACACCCTTCTCTCAAGCTCTGCCAACAAGACTTGGCCATTGCACAGGAGAGAGAAAAAAAAAAAAAAAAAGCCATCAACAAACTTGCATAGAACAACTTTTCAAATGACACCAAAACATTCGATCTTTGAAATAGACAGTGCTTGGCCAAGTAGGTTGCTTCATTCCACCTCAGTTTCTCCAGCTTTGCTCTAAAACCCATCATAATCCTACATGCAAATTGCCCTCCATTCACATGTCCCTTAAGAGGGGACTGACATTTGCCATTCCAGTTAGGCATCTTAAAACAGGATATTAGAAACCCCTCTTAAATAAATATGCATTTCCTAAAGCTATAGAGTGTGGAAGCTATGGTCTCTGCCCCCGCAGACTGACAAAGCAGGAAAATATGGGTATCTTGAAAGGTTTGTCCTACCTGAAACACAAGCCAAATTGCCTTAAGTATTCCACAGTTAAATTACTAAATCACCTACTAAAACACACAAAAAAGTCAAACCAATCAAAACAGAATGTTGCTTTCTGATTAGCTGAATCACTAACTCTTTTCCTCAAAAGGAATCACAAAATAACCAACAAGCACAAGCCCCAGCTGTGCCCCGACACGGCCTTTCTGCAGACCATGTCTGGAGCAGCCCCCAACTTCAGCAGTTCAAGTCACTGCTTCTGAGTCAGAAGTTCTTCAGGTTCAAGACATTGTTCAGCTAGAATAAACTGTGACCAAGGTTAACCAACAGCAACACAGTCATAAGAGAAGTAGATTCCATCTCAAAGCTAACTACTAAATTATTTTATATATATATATTATATATAATATTTTCCATCTATCTATAAAGCCATGAGTTTTATGATGATTTGAGCATCTGAGGTCAATATCTCCCCGCTGCGGATGAATAGCTTAACTTCATCTCCTTCTGTTATGCCATATAACATAGCTGCACCCTCTACATCATATCATAAAGAAATGATATTTCCCACAGGGCCATCCAGACATGTTCTCTGATACAGTCCTAATATGCTGCCCCCCAAAAGTGCACCGAATCAACGAGATCTTGATGCTCTTTTCTCTGCAATATGGCATCATTGTTTACAGGTAAATCTGGGAGCTTTCCTCGCAATGTGACAGCCACCCAAGACCACAGTTTGCATAGTTTCCTTCTTCATATCCGTATGATTGGAAAATGGACGGAATAAAAGAAATTGAGAAAGAACACAGTCAGACTTTGCAAACATCCCCATCAAGTGCTAGGGTCATTCCTAACAGAGCCTGAAGTCTCCAGTAAGGACTCTTGCTCCCAAAATACTCTCTGCTTCACACATGGAAACAGGATTGATGTCTTCTAATACTGATCAAAGTCAAGCTGGCTGAACTACATAGAAGTTCATATGCATCAGTTGTTATAATTTAGATTAACACAGAAGGAAGGTTAAGAAAGGAATAGAGAGGTTAACAGCGGAAATTTGAACCATACCATGGCTCATATTATGTACAGAAATTGAGAAGCACAGTTGTGGCAAAAAATAAGGCTTCTGTGCACAAGGTAGTTCTTATTCTCCATTTGCTTGTCTTGAGCTGTAGAGAAAGGTGAAAAGGATGCAAAAATGCAGCAGCAGCCAGTAAATTCCACTATTCTTTACAAAATAGCAATGCCTTCCTTACTAAGCACTTATTTGTCTTACTGCAAAGGCTCCTTTCATGATATATTTTCTTCATCCCCATAGCTGAACCTATCAGGGCAGGCATCAAATATTTTCTGATCACTTAAACTAGACTCATGCCTCTAAGTTTTATGAGCCTGCACCTGGGCAGGAATAACCCCAGGCACCAGTACAGATTAGGGGCTGACCTGCTGGAAAGCAGTTCTGTGGAGAGGGATTTGGGAGTCCTGGTTGACACCAAGTTACCCATGAGGCAGCAATGGCCAAGGAGGCCAATGGGCTCCTGGCTGCACCCAGAGGAGCATTTCCAGCAGGGCCAGAGAGGGGATCCTGCCCCTCTCTGCTCAGCTCTGGGGAGGCACCTGGAGCCCTGGGGGCAGTTCTGGGCTCCCCAGGACAAGAGGGACATGGAACTTCTAGAGAGGGTCCAGTGGAAAGAGACAAAGATGATTAAGGGACTGCAGCATCTATCGTATGAGGAAAGACTAAGCGAGCTGGGCTTGTTTCGCCCGGAGAAGACTGAGAGGGGGTCTGATCAACATGTACAAATGCCTGAGGGGAGAATGCGAAAAGGATGGGGACAAACTTCTTGGTGGTGGCCAGTGACAGGACAAGGCGTGATGGATGCAAGTTGAACCCCAGGCAGTTCCAACTCCATGTGGGGAAGAACGTCTTTGCTGTGAGGGTGCGAGAGCCGTGGCACAGGCTGACCAGAGAGGCTGTGGAGGCTCCTTCTCTGAGACCTTCAAAACCCGCCTGGATGCCACCCTGTGCCCCGTGCTCTGGGTGTCCCTGCTGGAGCAGGGGGTTGGACTAGATGATCCCTAGAGGTCCCTTCCAACCTCAACCACTCTGTGATCGTGTGATTTTCAAGGGGTCATTCCCAAGATTTTTATCTTATTGTTACCCTCTTGCTACCTGAACAGCTGGTTTACAGGTTCAGGACAAGTTTTAATGTTGTTTCATACTTCCTTCTATTTCATCACAAGCAAGTCGGACCCTTTTGTGAATTTCCCCCTTCTCTTCTGCTCTTCCTGGCGTTCAGCAGAGGGCTTGAAAAGAGCTTACACAGGCTCAGTACTTTGCTCACGATGTGCTCAGGTTAATGAGCACTGCCATTCCTATTATTGCATTTGAGCTGCACATCGAGTAGATTATAAACCTCGACATCAACAGCCTGCTGTGTTTTAACATTGTGGCCTTCAGGTCAAGGCGAGTATTAGAAAAACAAGAACACAAATGTGAAAAATTATAATCAACCCATACTTGCCATTAAAGATAGATCTACCTGTTATTACTGAAGACCCACAACCTCTAATGCAGATTTTTAGCCACCTCAAGGCGTGCTTCCAATATTTAAGTCTGCACACAGACTTTGAGAGGGCACATCAAGCAATGCCTAGTTTGCCATGTGCTCTTGTTTACAGCACAGTTCAGGAATAAGCACTGAAACAGCCACTGAATAGAGAGCCTATAGCTCCCAGAAAGACACCCTCTGTCCAGGAAGAAAAACAGATACTAAGTGGTTTGAGAGAGGTTTAGTAAACCACTAATTGGGAATGCTAATTTAAGGCCTAGGAGGGAAAAAAAAAAATCAAAAAAACATATAGCCAGTTACGCTGCTGCAGAGGAGGAAACACTCTGATTAGAGGATTCTACTTGCAAGACCCTCCAGGCATCTGCAAAAAGACCTAGCTACAGAAGGGGCATAAGTTCTATGTTTAAATTCTATATCCTAGACTGAGATAAAAGTAACAAAGAAAAAAAAGAGTTTCCTTTGTTACAACAAAGTGTCTAGCAAGTCAGCTAAATGTGCTTTCTTGGTACATAGTTTCTCATTTCCAGGTAGATCCTGGAACAGAGTTAAATGGTGTACACTGGGAAGCTCTGTGAGCGCTTTAGGGAGTGCGTTATTTGCTTTTTGTAATCCAGACTAGCAGCATTTGTGTTAAAGCTTAGATCTCACTTTGCATTTTCAAGAAACAGGCACAGAGATTGCACACATCGACACTGTTTACAGGATTCCCATGAGCAGCTTGGTGCATGCAGCTCCCTCAAACGTCTCTGCTCTTTCCCAGCTCCAGTCTGATCCTGGCAGAAGGATCAGCCGTAACTCATAGCCCGTGCTCAAAGATTCTCACACACTCCCTGCAGCTGGCAATGTCCTGAAAGTATCCTCATGGAAAGGCCAGCAGACGGGAAGCCTTTGCCTCTCAGACCAAAATATCACAGCTGCCCAGCTGTGTTTTTAATATCTAAGCTGCATAAGTGTATTGCTACTCAAAAATATTTTTTTGTTGTTAAAAGCAAAGTTGTAATTCGAAGCCATTGTAATTCTTGCCATTAAAATGGCAAGAGAAAGTCCTGCTGTCAAAGGAAGTACCTGTCAATGAAGGCCCCAGACAAGTCAGCTGATCACTATGGGCTCTTGAAGCTACTGATCTGCACGTAGATGTGCCCAACACAGTTCTCTTGGGAGTGTAAGAGTACACAAGCAAGAAGGGGCCAGGAGAGGTGGTCCCGGCCAAGGCACTGCTCAGCTTTCTCCCCTCTCACTCTTTGTTTGCCCAGCAGCGCTCCTCACTGCGAGAGAGGCTGCTAATTGAAGGATGCACAGAACTTACCAGAAGTCAGGAAATAAATAAGGAAATAAATAAGGAACTAGGCTTTTGTAACGGACTTGAAATATTCCAACTGCCCCGCAGAGCAGCTGCTACAGCCTTCGCTTTCCCCTGTGCCTCCGAGCGGCACAGCGAGTGAGTGCTGACTCGGGGGGAAGGAGGGAATGCTGCAGACTTCCACCAGCGCAGAGAGGGTGCGGAAGGGGAGCGCGGTCACCGGCTGGCCCCGAGCGGGAAACGCGGAGCGACAGCGACGCGGCAGCCTCGCAAAGCGACGGCCCCTAATGGCCCTTAACGGCGCGGGCCTCACCACACGAAGTCGTTGCTCTTGTCCTCGTAGGAGTTGATGAGGCCGTTGCAGAGCGGCGCGAGCAGCGGCCTCTTCCTGCTCCCGCCTCCCGCCGCGGAGGCGCCGCCGCCGCCGGGCCGCGCCGCGAG
>VWPW01005313.1:0-14778 GCA_013389825.1 Crypturellus undulatus | reverse complement strand
TGCTGTCTTGACACTAGAGGGAAATACGCAGCTACTTCAGCATAAACAGATCAGAGCCCAGGGGCTGTTTAAGGAGGCTTCCTGCCCTTTTTGACAAGGGTTTTTTTTCCTTCCCCCTCACTCCCACCTCCTCAATAAAAATGTGTTCACCCTTAGTCCCGTATTTCTGTCCCATATTTTAAATACTTTGCTGTCTTGCTCTCATTTTTCAGCCAAAGGAAAATTGGAGGGTTTGTTTTAACGGCAGTGTTATCCAAGTTGATCAGGATGAAACAGACCTCAAGTATCCTGTACCTACCCTTATATTTGGATACACGTGATTCCCTCCAGAGTTCATAAGGCCTCTGGTTATTTAGTTTGGCAAGACCTGGGTCCAGGAGTGCTGATGAATATCTGACTGTTTTAGTTCAATCACCCAGTGTGGATGCAGCGTTTTCTCCTTGCTGGGTGTTGCTGCTGCTCAGAATGGAGAGATCTGGCTCCCCCAGGCAGACTCCATCCTCGTTGGAATTGGGGAATAGCGCAGCCCGTTTGCTTGCTCTGCTGCTGAGCAGTGTTTGCTGTGTTCTTGGTGTGCAGGCCCGCCAGCTGATCCTGCAGAACGGCTTAACGCTGAGTGACTTGGACCGACACCCAGAGGTAAGTGGAAACCTCACCTGACCTTCCCTTGCCAAAGCATCAGGCTCACTTGCCTCCTCTGAGGGCAGTGGTTAGGCACTGCCAAATGTAATTGAAAAGAAGCTTAAGGTGGAGCGGGGGAAAGAGTACTTTTGCCCAGAAGTGCAGGTCGGTCTGGCAGGTTTGGCCTCAGCACTGAGGGATGGCTTGTGGTGGCCAGGCTAGCGCGGAGCAGGGGCAGGAAACTGGCCCTATCTGGAGGACTCGTGGCTTAGCTGGGACTCGTGTCCTGGGCTGGACATTCCACACGCTCTCACCTCTGGCCAGGCTGGT
The DNA here is from genome assembly GCA_013389825.1 of Crypturellus undulatus. Classification (NCBI taxonomy): domain Eukaryota; kingdom Metazoa; phylum Chordata; class Aves; order Tinamiformes; family Tinamidae; genus Crypturellus; species Crypturellus undulatus. Next base: position 13,827 of record VWPW01005313.1, on the reverse strand, counting down.
GTCGAGCTGATCCCAGTGCCAGAGGCATCCCTGTCTGCTGGCCCTCTCCTGTGTGGGAAGGGCCTGGCTGCCTCCTGGCAGGCTCCCTGTGCAGGGCTGCTGCTCTCCTGCACCCATGGGACATTTTTCTAAACCCAGTATTTCCTCTTCCTGCAGCTTGACGTGGCTATTGATGGCGCAGACGAAGTGGACTGTGATCTCAACCTTATCAAAGGTGGCGGGTGAGCCTTGCTCTGTGTGGGTGCCAGAAGGCTTCTGAACTCCCCTTTCTAGCTAGGAAGAGCTGGACAGAGGCAACGGGCCTTTGAGGCCATGGGACACCCTGATGTGTAGTCTAACGTACTTCTTTGTTATCCTTGCTTCTCTTTGCAGTGGCTGCTTGACGCAGGAGAAGATAGTTGCAGGATATGCAAAATGCTTCATCGTTATTGCTGATTACAGGTAAAATGTTACTATCCTATTAGAGCTTCCACAGGGGAGTATTTGGATGCCCCTGTGTTGCAGTGTTATTTTCTTTCCAGATGGTCAAAGAGAGCAAGAATAGGTAGAAATGAGCCTGACTCCAAGCAAGTCAGCTTTGCTATTTTAATTTTCAACTTGGCAGACCTGATTAGGAGTCGGCAGCATTTGTGGTTTTAGGAGTTAAGGAGGGAAGTGGCTGTATTGCTTTTTCTGAGCTCAGTAGTTGTCAGCACTGAATAAATTTGCCCTTTTGTGCAGACATCCCAGGGCTGTAGAGAAGGTAACTTCTGTCCTGCTTGTCACATCAGAACAGGGTTCATGAGGAAATTGAACTTGTTCTTCCTACATGTGTGTGCAGATGAATAGCTGCTGTACCATCCAGGGCCTGAGCAGTTTGCAAGAGATGTTATGTTCATATTGTTAGCAGTGTGATGTCTGATGCTAATCACACCTCAAACCATGTCCTCAGGAAAAAATCCAAGAACCTTGGGGAGCACTGGAAGAAGGGAATTCCTATTGAAGTCATCCCCATGGCCTATGTCCCTGTCACTAGAACACTGACCAAAAACTTCGGAGGTGCCGCCGAGCTGCGCATGGCTGTTAGCAAAGCCGTAAGTGTCCCTGCTCACCTAAATAATGTTTGTTTTTAATACATTAAAAACCCCAACCCGAGAGCCTGCCCGGGCTGTACAGAGGCCCTGTGCTGCTGCAGCACGAGTTGGCTCTGCAGGACGTGTCTCCTGCCATGGTCTGGCAAACGGGTCTCTCCTGGTGCCTGCGGGTGCAAATGCTGCCCAGGGAGACTGTCACAGCCTCTTGCTGTGCTGGGCAGAGCAGGGGCTTGGTGCAGATAACAGGTTTGTTCCCCAGGGCCCCGTGGTGACGGACAATGGGAACTTCATCCTGGACTGGAAGTTTGACGCGGTTCATAAATGGAGTGAAGTGAACACAGCTATAAAAATGATACCAGGTAATTTGGAAACTTGAGAGGTGGCTAGGGCTTGGCCCATGCTAGAAAACCCTGACCAAGTGAGTGTTCCTGTACGCAGGATGGATAAGCTGTACATGAGCAGGACTTGCATGTGGTGATGAAAACCTGGGGTGGTGGTCCCACAACCCTGTCTTCACTAGGCAGGTCAATCCTGCCCTCCACCTTCCTGTCCTTGTGCCCTGTTAGAGAGGGGCTTTTAATAGTCCCTTTGTGGGCCCTGTGGTAGGGAGATGGTTCTGAGTTATTTTCTAGAGGCTGCTTACAGCTCTGCGTCCCTCTGTTCTCATGTAGCCTCCAGGTTCACCTTGCTGTGAGGGTGACACTTATCTTAATGTGGCTGCTGCCCATAGCTGTATAAATGTCTACATTGTTGTAGCTATTTCTATGCAAGAGAGAAACAGTGGCTGGTTATATTAACTGTTCCTAAACAAAACGCAGCCTCTTTTGTTCAGGAGCACAAAAGAAGCCCAGATTAAGGGGCTACTAGCTTTTTCCAGAAAAAGGCCTGAGATATCTCTGTCCTTAACGGTTCTGAGAGCTGAATTGCACTGAGTGAAACTGCAGTTTCCAACTCCCTGGCAGAGTGCGTCAGTGCCTCGTGTCATCCAAAGACAGTGTTTGATACGGAGGCTCTGACCTGGTTGTGTGAGTGCTGTTAAAATGCCCTGGGAGCATGTTCTGCTGCAGAGACAAGCCCTTAAAGGCTGAACTTCAAAGTCTTAATCATCAGGAAGTGAAAATCATATTTATTTGTTTTTAGTGGGTATGTATCAGTCTCTGCTTGTTGGAGAGTCTCATGATGACACTGAATAGTCCTGTTTGCTTAAGTTCCTCTCCACTGCCACTATTGCATCTATTTTTAGCTATTTAGTAAACCCCATAGATCAGCAACTTGCTTTCGGAAAACCAGGACAAAGCTCTCCTAGAAGCAGACCTTGAAGCAGGTCTAAAAGCAGACCTGGTACCTCGCAGCAGAGCCCACTCTCATTGTGGAACTTTTTCCTTTGTTCTGTTTTCAGTTACACTGTTAATCTTGGAAGGAAATTTAACTTCTCAAATTCTTCAGTCCTGCTGTTCTGGGCTGCTCCCTTATCACTGTCTGTGATAAGGTTGATTTGCTGAAAATTACCCATTTTCTTTTCTTTTTTTTTTTTTTTTTTTTTTCCTGCTCAAGATCGAACTGCTAAGGTGTTATCTCTACCTTGGCTTGTCCTGGTGTTTAACTAGTCTGAATAATTACCTGGCACTGGCTTGCAGCTAACAGTAGATGGCAGGTTGACACCTTAGGAAGGAGTAGATCCACAAAATCAATGACTGCTGCTGGTCTGGAGGAGAAAGGAGAGGGTACCTGATGAAAACTCGCTCCATCATGTTGATGCAGAGATGATCTCCTTTGTTTGCTCTCAGAAATGGGCCTGCCAAGGGAAGAAGAGCATCACTGCTTGGCAGGAGTGTGAGAGCACTCGGAGATTGGGTGTGTGGTGGCACCTGGGCTCTGGCAGCGGGGCTTCATGTTGACATCCCTGCACTGCTGCAAACAGCCCTGTTAGACCTGTCCCAGGGCTGGAGCTCAGCCTGGAGCATTGCTCTGGCTCTACAGTGCGGCCAGGGCCTTGGTCCCCTGTTGCTTCCTCCGCACCCCTTGATCTTTGTCCTCAAGTCCCTCTTGCCCTTCTCATCTCACAAGATGGGCAGTGCCGTGAACTTCCCCCTAGGCGTTTGGGTGGCTGTGGCGCAGGGCGGCGGGTGACGCAGTGTTGCCCAGGGCGGCGGGTTGACGTTTTGTCTTGCAGGTGTGGTGGAGACGGGGCTCTTCATCGACATGGCCGAGGTGGTTTACTTCGGCATGCAGGACGGCTCGGTCAGCGTGCGGGAGAAGCAGCCGCGCTGACCGCCCCGCGGCCCCTCGATGCAGCCGTCGCGATGGTGCCAACCTGACGTGTTGCCTTAACGAGCAGCGGTCGTTGCAGAGGGCAGAGGAAGAGAGGATCAGAATCCGCTGACCTGATACTGAATGTCCTTTTTTTTTTTTTTTTTTTTAACAAAAAATTATATTCTATTTCTCTCTATATATTTTTACTTTACAGGAATATTGTCTTTTTTTTAAGAATCATTTAAGCAAATTGCTTTAACATTTTTTTTTTTTTATTTTCTAAGAAATATTTACCAAAAAAAGACAATTCTTATTTTTGTTTTTGTTTGTGGTTTTGTTTTCTTGTTTTTTAAACAGAACTTGAACCCTTCTGGTTGCTCATGATGTTTAGAGGTTGAGGGCAGAAGTACAATCCTAATGCATTAATCTTACTCACTGGAAGGGTGATTTTTGTAAGGGGAGTGTATCCAGTTGGGACCTGCTGATGCCTTATTCCGAACCTTTTTGGTTCGGGATTTTATGCCTTTTATTTTTCTACACCACTGTTTGTAATAGTCCAGGATGTCTAGCTATCCTCTGTGCATAAGATAAATCTGAGCCTAGGGGTACTGTGGTCTCTACATCCCTCTTGTCTGGGACATAAACATTATAAGGGCCTTTTTCTGGGCCTGTGTATGGAGGAGACATCCTTTGGGCCAAGTTCTGCTCTTGAACAACTGTGGTGATCCAATACCTCTGATTAAAGTCCGTTCCTATATACGGAGACGTTCTGGACTTCAACCCTGTAGCACAAGAGCAGAACGGGGTCCCCGATGCAGTTTACAGAAGTGTATTTGAGCAACTTGGCACAACGAGAAGTACCGTTCAGTGGCAAACTACGTTGTTGGGAATGAAGGTTATTTAGCACCTCTCGCAGCTGGTTGATCTGTGGAAGGATGGAGCAGAATGCGAAGGAAAACGGAGGCTTCCTGCCTAACCTTACCACACGTAGCAGGAGGGAGACGTATAGTTCAGTGCGTTGTTCTCTGCGTGTAGGTGCTTTGCATGGTTTCGGTGTCAAAACGCAAGCCCTTACTTTGTGTAACAGGCACTGAAATAAAGAGCTGTTAAACCAGACTTGGCCTTAGTCTGATTCTTAAAACAACCATTTCCTGGACAAGGGGGCAGATCCTGGTTGGACCAAGTCATCTTGCAGTTCAATTTAGAGCTTCTCTTTGTGCTTCCCTTATGAAGGCAAACTTCACCCAGGCCAAGTTCATCTATTCTGCAGCTGATTTCTCTTTTCTTTAAGATAAATGCATTAGATTACTTTAAATGAACAAGAATACCTAATCAGCGCTTGTTAACTGTAGCGCTTTGCCATAGAAATGCCTTGCATTTGCATGTCTCCAAACTGCATGTTCAAAATATAGTTTGCTTTTGTTAAAAAGGAGCTATTTTTGCATCTCAATTTTCCCTTTTCCTCCATGCACGTTCTGTTCCAAAGTGCTTGTATGGAGAAAACTCCAGCCAACAACTTGCTGGAAAGCCAGGAATATCTCTTCCTGCAAGTCTGATACTGCAGAAATAATTCGCAACGTAACAGTGCTGTCTGGAGGGCCACGGGCTGTTTTCAGATGCTTCCTGGGCTGCTAATGTAATCCCAGCTCCACGGAGCACTCGAGCGGAGCCTTGTGCTGAAGCCTCTTCTCTCTCAGTGCGCTCTGGAAAAATGAGATTAGCGGGAACGCGTGCTGCTGTTGACTCCATCTCCCTGAAGTCAAACAGCTCCTTCTCAAAAAGCCAATAAATCCATTACGGTGCCATTAGGGGCTGGCCCTGGCCCAGGTGTGATCTCATGCAGCTTTGGGCCTGGTTAAATCATGGCTTGGAGGGGGCTGGATGGAAGGAAGCTGGTGCAGAGCGGAGCTGCTCCCAAACCCGCAGCGTGTGGATGCACAAGGACCTGCAGCAGGAGCTGGATGGCTCCTGGTCGTGGCTTGCTGGGTATTTTTATTACATTTTTCAGATAGAATAACATCCAGGAGAGAGGCCAGGGTGGACCAGGCACTGCCAACACCTGCAATTCCCCGAGCAGGGGGAGCTCGGCCCCTTCCGTGGGCTTCTCCCAACGGAGCAGTTTGGATTCCAGTGTCCTGGCTTGTTCACACCGGGGGCAGCTGCTTCCCTCTCTCACATAAATACAACAACTGAGGGTTTCAGACTCAGTGTCAGCAATCTTTGATTAACAGGTTAAGTAATTAGGCTGAACAAATTGGACTAAATGAAAATAAATTGTTTAGTTAAAATAAAACACCTTGTTCCGCATGAGTGTTACTACCTGTCAGAGTTTTATTATCGTCACCGTAGGGCTCGTTTTGTGATCTGACATAATTCCTGTTCAGAGGAGCCAGAAGGACTTTTAGGTCGAGTGACTTAACCAAAGATCATGCCATTATTTTGGCTTTTTTTACTGTTGCAGCAGGACAAAAAAATGAAGAAAAGTAGTTGTCTTCACTTTCAAAATGAATTTTCAAGTTTTATTTATCAAGCATCATAAGTGCTCCAAAATTTCTTTACAGTTTTATTTTACTCAGTGAAGCAGCAAAAAGATGATGTATTTCATCTTAAAAATGAGCTTAAAGAGCTCTTTAATAATAAATTTAATTTAATTAAAAAAAAGCTCTTTTTTTTCTCTTGTTGTTTCTAAAGCTATTGAAGATTATTCATTTCCCTTTTTGGTAATTTTAACAGGTCAAATCATTAACTAGCACTAATTCCCTTAAAACATTTTCAGAGTCTAAATTTTAGTAACTTGTAAGTGATTTGCTTTCTGCAGTGCCCTGTCAACTTGTAATCAGTGTTTAATAACCTGCAGTTTAATCCTAGTGTAATGTATTTGGCAATGACAAATTAAATTGAAAAAAAACCTGCTGTAAATCTAGAACAGCCTGGGACTCCTTATTTTAAGGACGGTAAAAAAGGTAGACTCTTTTAAAATTCCTTACTTTAAAAAGAGATAGTCTTGCCTTCCTCTTTTCAAAAACCTTATTCTTTTTTCTCTATTTTCTGTTCTGTTTCTGGTTGTATGGCAGTAAACATAAATAAATAAATAGATAAACATCTCTAAAGCTGAAGCTCAGAATTTTATAAACTATACATTAATGCTAGCCGTTAAAAGCAGCCTTTCCTCACCATGATAAAATAATATCCATTAAAACCTGGTTTAGATTGTTCCCTGCTGAATTTCACAGTGGGATTTCAATATATCCAGTATATTTGGGTGGGAAAAAGCAGCGAGGCTGGATGAGAGACCATTCCTGAGCTGTCCATAGGTTTTATAGCAAGTCAGCACAAAGCTTTTAACAACAGCTACAAAGAGGTCACCAGAAAACTCTCTGCTCTCGAGCCTGTAGGGACTTCATCACATTTTCAGCAGAATCAGCTCCCAAGAGAAGCAGGGGATCCTGGAAGCTGAGATTCCAGGCAGTGGGATTTCAAAGCTGGCACCAAATCTGTATTTAGGCACCCAAAGTCTTCCTCAGCTTGGGTGGAACTGAGGGGTATCAGTTTGGTAAGATAAGTATTTTCTAGTTCAGCACATAATGTAAGATCTTACTTCAGTCATCCCGATTTGCAACATTTTGTTTATAGAAATACAAAGCTTTGTGCAGTCAATGAGCACTTGGAGAGAGTACTCGGATACTTGAGTATTTTGGGATTAAATAATATTTGAAGTACCAAACTGAATGTTCAGTAAATATGGGGGGACAGAAAGCCAATACCTTTCCAGTCTTCATTTGCCTGATTTAAGAGAAATAAATAAGATGCAAGCAGTGAGCAAGAAAGTCAGCATCCTTCAGCTACTCTGTTTTCCTGAAGAGTGAATTCAGCTGGAGAAATTCATATTCTGAGGCCTGTACTTACTGCTTGAGGAACGTTAGTTATTTTAAGGATGTCGTTATTTACAGGATCAATACTGCTACTTAGCTGGCTGAGCAGGGACAAATATTGTCTGCTCTAAAACATTTATCTGTCTATTAATCGATCTCTGCAGCCATTTAGCTGATCAAACAGGTAGAGCAGGACTGGGAGCAACTTATTCCCATTGGTAACAGGATCTGTGTCACATCACTTGCCATCCAAAAGCTCCATGCACGCTTGGAGCTTGGAGCCCCATGGAAGGATCCCAGGTGATTCATCCCATCTATTTCAGGCACCTCCTGGCAGTTCCCAGTGCAGTCCCAGAGCCCAAAGACTCTTGGCTTAGACCAGAGTGCCAATTTTTGAGGGCTAAGAGTAGCCGAGCCCAATTCTAGCCCTCGTTATAGTGCTTTCAGAGAGGAAGGAGATGTTTAACTCAGCCCTCACTGCTGGGTTGGTGGAGATGCCTGGGTTTCATCCCGCAATGTTCATGTCCATGGAAAGCCCATTCAGATTTACTGTTGCAGCAGGACACTGATCATCTCATGTGATAATTACTGATCAGTCATTTATGCAGCTGAAGTCAGGAAATTGCTCGGTTTTGACCTGGAGATGGTGACACACATTCCTTTTGGAATAATGTAACTGGGAAAAGCTAGATCAGAAAAGATCCCATGCTCTCCCTGTGGACTGCTGTGCAGGTCTCGGCATTTCGTTTGGCTTTGGACTTGGCCGGGCTGTAGAGCTCCAGCTGGAGCTTGTTCCATGGGCACCGGCCAGGACACAACCGTGTAACACTCGCGTCTCTCAGATGTTAGAAGGTTGTGCATTTGTAACCATTGCTTAGGCAGATAAATCAACAGGGAGTCTGCATGACCCTATAGTGCTTCCCACAGGATCAAGAGAGTAAAGGACATTCAGTCTTGATCTTGTTANTTTTTTTTTTTTTTTTTTTTTTAATCTAAATTCTGGCTCTTCCGACTATGAAATTTGCTTGCCCATGAGATTGCTGCACACAGTCCTTCTCCGTGTCTAGCATCTATGCTAGTGTTAAACTCTTTTAAAAAATCTGCAGGCTGATTGCTCCTCATAAGATGTGAAAAGTCCCATTTAAAATATGCTTCATTTTTCAAGAAAAGATTTGGAAAGCTCTTCTCCATTCAAAAAATTAGAGAATTTCCAGAAAATATATNGTTAGATTTGATGACTTGATTTGAAAATCCAAAACCCCAACACAGTAGGTGCAGTACATTAAGTAACACAGGTGGCTTCTAATCTTTTTTTTTTTTTTTTAATCTAAATTCTGGCTCTTCCGACTATGAAATTTGCTTGCCCATGAGATTGCTGCACACAGTCCTTCTCCGTGTCTAGCATCTATGCTAGTGTTAAACTCTTTTAAAAAATCTGCAGGCTGATTGCTCCTCATAAGATGTGAAAAGTCCCATTTAAAATATGCTTCATTTTTCAAGAAAAGATTTGGAAAGCTCTTCTCCATTCAAAAAATTAGAGAATTTCCAGAAAATATATTGAACCAATATCGACCCTTTCTTTCCTCATAGGAAATACGAAGCTTTTAATGCTTTTAAATAGCATTTTATCCTTTTTCATATCCTTCATGGGTGCTCCTCGCTGTGGTTTCCCAATAACAAGGCACTTTATCCTGCATTCATGCCAAATTGATTGAATTTCATTTTTTGTCCCTATTAGGTAGCACAAGTGGCAAATTTATTTGCTGCCCCACTCTGTAACCTCCTATTTTTTTATTTAATAAATTTATTTTTTTCTAAGGTTATGCAGCTATCTCTAACCTTCAAGACAGGTTTATGTGATAAATTTTCACTCCCTTGGCCACCCCTGCTGATAACTCTCATTACCCTAAAAGCACATAAACCCTACAAAAAAAGAGGTCCAATTTGTCAGCATAGCAAAACAGCAACATAAAAAAATGCACTTAGGTTTGATCTGCAGCTGGGTCGCCTGTCTGCAGACTATCGTGCTCCACTGCTACCCGCTGCAAAAACTTCAGGTCCTTCCAATTTAGACCATTACTGGTCTCAGAGGCACCGTGTGTTGCAGATTGGCAGCCTGAGCCTCAGGCAGTGCAGATTCTACCCGGTGACCCCAGAGATAATGATGCCAACTTAGCCCAGCGCAAAGTGGGGCCAAGACCTTGCAGAAACCTCCCATGGTAGGTGCCAGGGAAACATTTGCTGAATGTTACTTACCAGAAGAGGAAAACATCTTGATTTCCAGTTCATCTCTTTTCTTTTGCATTTGAGCATCACTTTGAATGCTCTTGTTTTCTCCTATGGGTCAAAGTAAAGACAATAGGTATAAAGTTTTCCTCAAATTCAGAGTATTCAGTGAGGGATGCCAATAGATTTTTCAGAACTACTCCAGAAAATGCCCAGAGCACTTCATGCAGGTTCTGGTCGCAGCAGCCTGGTTTTGCTGAGTAAGACGGAGGCTGAAGCAGTCCACGTTCACCTCCGCATCAAAGGGATGATGAAATGTGTCCATGGACCTGGCTGCTGGCCAGGCGCCCCATCCCTCACTAATTACCTGCAGCGCACGAGTCCTGCTGGCGCCTTCGCCACCCGTGAAGGGCTGATCCGAAGCTGATTTAATGCACTGACATTTCCAGCAGGCAGTTTGCTTTTACACTCTGAAGAATATTGCTGTTTCCTGAGCAGATGTGATGAGCTCCAGGGTTGGGGGTTTGACATACAGCTTCAAGAAGACAAAATACACGAGAGCTACTGGTTTGGCACCCATTGTCATGTTGACGATAAACACATGGTTTGAAATCATCTTGTTTTTCTGAAAACCAGTGAGAATTCTCAAGAAAAGTACTTCAGTCTTGTTAAAATACATAGAGGCCCGAGAGCGGAGACACTCAGGCAAAATATACAACATATCCTGGGTGTCTTGTAGACATTCACCTAGGGTTTCCCTCTGATACAGGTCTGCATCTCCATGCCCTGAAGAGCACTTGGTCCAAGAGTTATGGCTTAGGCTATAGGCTGAAGGTGAAGAAGCCTGCCCTGACCTCAAATGGGAGCAGGAAATTGCATATATTACCTATGATTCCTAATATTTGAATACAGGAACTGCTAGAGTAGGGAAAACAAATAAAAAAACAAACAAGCTGCATATGAAGGACTGCAGAAGAAAAATGGTATTTTAGAGGTCCTACCCGGAGTAAACTGTGGGCTGAGTTTCTTCTCTGCCAGGATGGGAGGTCACCAGGTCTGGGTGAGCTCTGATCTGGTATTAACTCAAAGGTCTTTTGCCTTTTGCAGTGCCTAAGGATGGGTAGACCTCTTGGGCTCAGTTGTTATCCTCTCACTTTTAATTCAGGCACAGAGACAAAGAAACATTGCTTTAAAATACAGACAAGGGAGCTGCTAAAGCTGCACTAACAACCTTGTGATGGGCGAGCTCTGTAAGTTGGGTGAATAGATACAAACTGTATTTGGATGCATCTGATCAAACTTGGAGATCAGAGATGCTGCTCAGGCACCTTCCTGTGAGCTGGTGGCTCCATGTCCGTGTCCTCATTACAGTAGTGCCCTTTTTGCCCCGTTTTTCACCAGTAAGGTTTCGCCTTTGGGCCTCCCAGGTCTCTGGGACCCCACAAGGAGATCCTACGGGAATGCAGCAGAACCTGCAGGAGAGGAAGAAAAGAGTTAGGGAGCACCAGCACTGCAGTGCTAGGTCTGTCCTGGGCTTTTAGGGTTGAATCTTCAGGGGGTTTATCAAAAAAAAAAGTAAAGCTTAAGCACAAAATGTATTTCATTCAGGGCTGGAAGGAGACAAAGTGCTGAAAAGCAGCTGGCATCAACTTAAACCCATCCCCTGCCCTGCAACAATCTTCAAGGAGGAAAAGGCAACAAGGAAATTGAGAACTAGCACCACTTGCTGGAAACTGCCTAGAATTATTTCTTCCTTGTACAAATAGCTGCTCTTGACAATATGAGCTAATCAGAATAGATTTTAAAGGCGTATTTGAACCATTTTCATCCTTATCTTTCCCTGTAAGGTTAGCAACATATCTTAACATCTAAATGTCCCAATACATGTGCTGACATGCGTTTTAAAGGCCAACAATATTTTAACTCTCTTCTACCTTTTTTATTTAGATTATTGATTTTATAGCTTCAGTGGATATTGAAAAAATTGTAATAACAATAATGTCTCAATAACTGACTAATTCGCATTGGACCTCTGCAGGTCATCAAGTGGAACCTCTTGCTCAAAGCTGGTTCTGAAGTCAGATCCAGCTTCAAACTGGATACGGCCCTGAGCAAACTGATGTAACTATAAGTTAGATCTAACTGAGTTTTAAATATATTGTTTTGAATATACGGTTTCTTGGGAACAATTTCTCCAGCAAAACAAAGTTCTCTTACACAAAACCTTGAAATGTCTCCAAAATCTTGCAAGCTTATGAGAGGCTTAACCCAATCCTCCTGTGAGGTGCTACCCAAGAGGAAAGCCCCAGTGTCAGATCCCAGGTCTCTCCCCTCTGACAGCCCTTGGGCAACGTGACCGTTCAGCGGATCCCACTCAGGTGTCGTGTTTTGGTGGGGCTAAATACCAGATGGATGAGCTTCCCGATTCGATTCCCCTTGCTGCCCTTGATGCCAGCACACAGAACACAATACTCTTCAGCTACTGCTTTGCTTTCTATCTTGACAGTTTTATTTTCTTCCTGGCAAGATGATTTTGAAATTGCCCTACGGATCTCATTGTGTCCTGGGAACAGAGTCCAGCGAAGGCCAACAGGTATGAAGCCAAAATCAACTTTTGCCTAACAAAATAAATCTTGTATCAGCTGCGTCCACTCAATATCCTGCTCCGCTAATGCAAGGCCTATAGCAAGAACAAAGTGATGTGACTTTTTAAATTTTATCTATTAACTTCATTGATTAAGTGCTGCCATCTCATGGCCATACTCTGTAAATTCATTGCTGTAAACTGGCTAGCTATTATACATCACCTCTAGTGAAAATGGAAGAGTTGCAATGTTAAGTTGTAGGTGATGTATGAGAATTAGACTAGGTGCAATGCCCCTCATTTCCCTCGTACACATGTGGGGCAACTCATGCTGCCCCGATGGACAGTGTCAAGCCAGACAGTTTGGCTTGTCCCACTTTAAAGGCCAAGCTTGTGATTTAGGGGACCACTTAGTGCTGCTCAGGGCTGGGAAAAGTCACCTCTATCCCTGTATTTGGGCTCTGGGATGAGGATGAGACTGACAGAGAAATGAAGGTCATCAGGGTACACGAGGAAGCAGAATGTGGCACCTACCATAGTGGTGACTCAAGGAAGATGCAACTGAAAGGATCAGGAATAGCAAAGATCCTGATCTGCATCATTAAGCCGTAGAATGCCCTGAGCTGAAATAAGAGAGAGAATTAGACAAGACATATTCAATTTGTATAGACATCTGGGAAAATGGGCAAAACACTGATGTCTAGACAGGCTCAGGGTATGCTCTGAAGCTGAAGAATGGTTGTGGAGAGATTTATACCTACTCTTGGGCAATCCCTGTGGTACTGCATGTGAGCGAAACCATGCTGAGACCATGTTTCTATTATAAATGAGGAGTTTGGGGAGTTGTCCTTATTTAAGTGAACCTCATTCTTATTCTCACCCACAGAGCTGAACATCCTGTAGTGCCCATTTCTCCTGGAGATGGTGTCACAGCAGCTGGGGCCTGAGTTTCTAAAGGAGGTTGCACAGAAGAAAGTTTAAATTGGTGTTTTTTATGAGTACTAACATTTTTGGGAGGCAGAATTCAGAATATCTGAAGGGCCGAGGGAGAATATCCCACTAATGTTCCCATTCTTGAGCAACCACGCTTGGTTCTTCATGCTCCGATCATTTGCCTCTCTGCCACAAGATACTAAACCAGAGGACAGGCACAGCCCAAGAAAATACTCTGGGTCTGTCCTCGCTATGTTCTGCTGATGTTTTTGCTATTTCTTAGCTATTTTAGCAGGATGAAGGTCCTGTGTTCCTGTCCCAGCAGCATTGATAACTACGAAAATAAAGTAAGTGCTAGAAAAACTAATGCTAGAGAAGGGTACAAGTTACTTTTGTCTAACACTGAAATAATCAGAATAAAGGAGAAGAGCATATCCTTGCGGTTAGGCTGTTTTTCCTCTTTCATCAATATTCCTTCATGGACCTGCTCCACCTTCCTCCTTCTCCCAGTTTTCCTGCTGCAGTGTCAAACACTGAGCTCTGGCAGGACTTGGCTCAGATTAAACAAGCTCCAGAGTATTTTTATGCCTTCTCTGTCCAGCTGGAGGATTTCAGAAGTGCAGGAACTATTTGCTCAACAGCAGTCATTTCTAAAGCTTTTTTCAGATACAGCCTGAGGACAGAAACCTGCTTTTGCTTAGTGACGCGATCCCAGCTTTTCCTCTCTAGCTACTAGTGTACAGGTAAAAGGCCCAAATTAAGGCTCTTCAGTACAAACAGCCCTGGGAGAAAAGGCAAAGAGTGAAGCAGCTGTGACATCTAGTGGCACTCGTGGCTGTTTCAGTAGAGAGGAAATTACACATAGCAAATCATTTTAGATTTTGGA
>VWPW01005312.1:199220-257677 GCA_013389825.1 Crypturellus undulatus | reverse complement strand
AAGAAAGGAAGAGCAGAGGTTAGCAATAGGGCCCAAGCCACAATAAACTACTAAGAATGCCAGTAAGATCTCTGCTTTCCATACAAAATATTAATATACGCTTCCTCTTAAGTTGGAAATCTGGAGTTTAAAGTGTAATAAGTAAGGTCTAAGCATAATTTCCAAGGTCAACTACTTTTCTTTTTTTTTTAGTTTTTTTTAATGTTTCAATACCATCCCGTGCATCCAGCACGATAAACACCTGTTTCTGAGCCGTACAGTGTTATCCCAAAAAAAATGAAACAAATTCTGATTAATGCAACCTACTTGAAAACAACAAAAGCAATTAACATTACCTGTGCCCAGTGTGTTCTAAACACTATCATGCATGTTTCTGGGTCAACATCCTGCAGGCTTACAGCCTGCCGATTTTTGCTGAGACTGGTTCCAGAGGACATCCTAAGTTCTCCAAAGGTCAGGCTCACTAGGCCATGCTTGAATTCTCTTGAAAATCCTGCTGTCAGTTACAAATGTTCAAGCATCACAATGAGATGATAGCCTGTTTTGAGTTTCTGTATCCGCAGAAACCTGTTAAAAATAAATACATATGCATGCACATCAATTATAGCATATAACAAAAAAGAACACAGTTAAAGACGACAACAAAACCTTTTATTCTTTTAATTCAAATTTTAAATGGATTTTTTTAAAGCATATTATATGGAACCATCTTCTCAAACTTTTAATCATAACGATAGGGGTTTTTTTTTGTCCTCGGAGAGATATTGTGGGATCAGTGCTGGAATGAAGGTACTACAAGATAAATATAGGTAATAGAAGCTTCTGCAATAAATATTTTATGCATATTTCATTATATCTTTTATATTATATTGTTTTAGCCTTCTGACCTTTTCTCCTTTCAGAGTTGCTTAGTAACTAATTTTGCATGAACTATTCAGGTAAACAAAGTACAGGTTATTTCCTAGACTTTTTCAAAACTAATATTTTCATCAACAGACATAATTACAGATACTTAGTGTTTTCTGTCAGGAAAGCATACTATAAACCATTGACAGGTCTGCAGAGGGCAATAAATACATAAAAGGATGCATCTGTATCAATACCAGACTAACCAAAAGCAGAGGACATGGAAGAAATATTTCACAATTCCAAAGTTAAATAAATTGAGATGTCATATTAAAGGAACATGAGAATAAGACAGAGAACAAACATTGAAACTTTCTTTTCATTCCTTATTTAATATCCTAGATATCTGAGTAACAAAGTAGACGCACACCTGCAGGGGAAAGTTAAAACGCAACAAAGAAAAGTATCTTCCACATACTTATGAGAGGCTTAAGAGAACATATTTTTCCCCCTCAAGCACCAATATCTAAAAGAGGCACACAATCGCTCTTTTTCTGTCTCTCCAAAAGCTTTACATTTTTATTCTCCTTTTCTGCAAACTGACTTGGCATTTAATTCATTTTTTTTGCCAGAGCAAAAAAAAAAAAAAAATCCTAAAGAGTTTAGAGAAACAACAAACACATTACAAGTATAAACAGCTCATACACATCACAGCACACTTCCATTTGCTAGTGGTTGTGTTTTGAAACATTCTTTTATTCTCCAGTCTTCATTAGAGGTATCTTATGAATCATGGACACTCATATGCTCTTTGGGAAATTTTTGTGCTCTGAGTCACCACAGCCCATACAACAATATATTAGGTATATATCTGCCAGTATTTTTTCTGCATATGCTTTAAAAGATTAAAAAAAAAATCTTCCTCTGCAATGGTTATCTCCAGGGAAGCTGCTCCCCAGATCACAAGTCACCAGGAACCTGCCACACAGAGAAGCAGTGGGCAACAACTGCCCAGGTAAGCTCAGTGAGAGGCAGCAGGTCTGGAAACAGAAATAATTCACTATAACATGATATTAAAGGTATATTTTGTTATCATGGTATCTCTTCCATAATTACACTGGTCCTAGACTTTCATAGAATCACAGAATGCCTAAGGCTGGAAGGGACCTCTAGAGGTCATCTAGTCCAACCTGCCTGCACACGCAGGGCCACCTAGAGCACGTGGCACAGGGCTGCATCCAGGCAGGTCTTGAAGATCTCCAGAGAAGGAGACTCCACAACCTCTCTGGGCAAACTTCAACTTCTCCACTTGAAGATACTTATCACTACACTCTTATTTCACATCTGCTTACTTCATATTTTCTAAGCCAGCATAGCAATAATAATAACAAATATATATTATATATATAAGCATATACACATATGTAAGAGTGATCAAAGTCATAAGTGGATTTGATAACTCAACTGCAGAGGCCTATGATCTAAATTTTATTGCTGCTGACTTATTTAAATGCCAGTACTAAATGTTCAGTGGCCAGTTTCTGGAGACTTGCATTTTTTGAGAGTTCAGTAGTCCCTCCAAAATCATGCAGAAAACAAAGCTTAGGTATCACTTATAAAAAGGTCTGCTTTACGCAATTTGCCTAATATCATACATAATAATGCCAAGGAACGTTTATTGACCTATTCTTTAGATCACTTGTCCATTTCCAGATAGCTCCCCCTTTATTACTCCTCCTCACCAGACACAAATCTTCCCATTTCCACAGCAATTCAGAAGACTCCTTCAGGCAAGGGTATCCTCCACTACATAACCCTGACTCATGCAATGAAATGAAGGAAGCAGTTTTGGAAAACCTAATGTGATCATATAATTAAAGATGGTATCACAAGATGCAGCAAAAAGCCTTAATTAACCTTGCAGAGGCAAGCTCAAGTCTGGAATTTACTGGTTTTGAACTGCTTCACTATGCAACTGAGAGGTTGCTTCAACACAAAGTTATTATAGAATATTGGCAAAACAAAATGATATTACATGTACCTAGATACTGCATGACGAATTTTGTCATTGGTATGACATCAACAGTAGAATCAGAAACTTCAGATCAACTTCCATGAATGATAATATCAAGATTATGATTTTCTTAGAAGATATTGATAAAAACATGAGGAGAAATGGTGACATAAGACTCGAAGAGTGTGCAAAGCTCCAGGAAGTACCATACACTGGCAGCCTAAAGCATCCAATCTGCTACCCCTTTCTTCTCCAATCTGTCCTGCCTATTTAGATTCAATTCCACGACCTTTGTAACTGTACCCATCTCTCCTTGTTTTATTCTCTCTCCACTGAATCCTCATTAAATAAGAGATAAACATTTTTACTTCTTTCATCTCTATCTAAACAGTCAAACACACTTCTGAAGGAGAAGGTGTGAGATCAGTATCTCGGCCATTGCAGACTCCTGAAGTGTTTATTGACTTATCAACAGCCATGAAAAGACTTCAGACCAACAGCAATGCATTGGTACAGATTCATTTCAGCACAAATATATAGGAGAAAAGGGCACCCAAGCACTCACTAGCAGCGAGGTTCTGCTTCACAGTACCTCTCACCACTCATTCAGAGCAGCATACACAGTGACCCACTGGTGGGAGCCACCCTTACATTTGGGCATCCAGGAGAGCTCATTTCCCACAAATCTACAACTTGATTATAACCAGTCATTATAAATTCTTATCCTGACCATGTTATAAGCACTCAAGCTTGCCTTCACTAATGGCTTATTGTCTAGGCAGATGACTTCAGTAATCTGTGTTTATTGTAGGGGTATCTTGTCCTACACTTCCAAGTCCAACCCTGCCATGCAAGGTAAGCAGAGACAAAGAACGCCTGTGAAGGAAGCCTCTTTGACAAACAGATGTATTCTCATGTCCTGCATAAAGTCCCCTAAGGTGGTGCATTTACTGTATTTGTCATTAAATGCACAAACACTATCTTACTGCTTAATAGAAACCTTTAAGAAGATGTAATGTTTGACAAATACTATTAAAAGATAAATTCATCTTTCTAGCATTTATGCATTATAATTACAAATTGCACCTATTGACCTACTGCACACACAGCACTAGATTAAAGCCATTTACATCTTTAATAACAAAGAATCATGAAAAATATCCATCATTTTTTGGTGACAAACAATAACATCTCAGAGAACAAAATGCTATCAGGAATAACTCATTCTTAATGCTCGCTCCTACTGTACTAAGTTATCATAAATTAATTGTACAAAGTGCCAAGAACAAAAATACCAAAATAATTTTTTACTCCAAAACAACTTTCCTGCAGCAAGCATTAGGTTAACCAGATCTAAATTCACTTGCATCTATTCAGCTATTAGATTATAAATAACAGTAATGAGGGAACACAAACATCCTCCTCATGGGGCAAATACTATGGCTTACTAAACACCTCTAACTTAAAAGTACTAGATAGCACCAAGCAATACAGCAACTTGCAAGGATATTAACACCAAGTCAATTCTCCTAATGGAGCAAAATATCCACTTTGGGGTGCATAGATACTAGGATTCACTTGCAATAATAATAGCAAAATTATATCATACAATTATAAGATAAAATGCTAACATCATGTACGTTTGAAACGCTATTACTAACTTAGTAGCAGCAGTCCCCACAACCACAGTTTTGCGCTCCAACGAATCCCCACATGAAACAAGACATCACATCACACAGATGAGGCCCTGAGGTCTGAAGAGACACCCGGATCTGAGCTAGGTCATGCTGGATGGCTGTGGCAGAGCAAAGAACTGAGCAGCCTGCCCACACTCCCAATTGCTAATTCAGTCCTGACGATCACAGTCCTCCCTGAGATCTTCCTATACCCTTTGTACAGCTGCACAGCAGTTTCCAAAATCAGGCAATTAATTTGCACCTCTCAGAAACTGTGTCAGCTTTATAGTAAATATTTTACAATGTGATATTGTGGGAGCAAAGTGAGAACTGGTTTCTGACCATCCACCAAAACCTGATTAACTGTTTCATAAGCTGTATATGCTAACAAGATGCTCACAAACACCTATTTTCGCTCTAAGTAGCAGCAGAGGAAGTTCCATGAAGCAACGTTTGTAATTGTTGTAATTGCAGTCACTGGTAAGTGCATGAACACTAGGAGGGAAAGACAGCAGAAACCTTTAGTATGAGTTCATGTATTAAAGTATCAAGTATCTCCAATTGCATGGTTAGCTGTAATGCTGCTGTTGAGACAGTCACTGGACTCTTGGAGGGTCTCCGCTTTCAGTTTCCCCTCAGGGGTTTGTATATCAACCCTTTTTCCACCACCAATTATAGTGCTGAACTCCCTACAAACGTAAGAAAGAGTATGTTAGAAGTAGCCATGCAGACGAACCCTAGTGAAGTTTGTTCTCTCTAGAGCATCCTTGTTCAGAAATTTTGCTTTTGAATTGAAAAAAAAAAAAATCACAAAAAAATGCAGGATTGGGCTTTCCCTAGGCACTGTGCAATGTACAAAGAGATAATGAGTGCACACAATATACAATATAGTACAGGAAACCAGAAGTATGCTGCAAGGCTCTGCAATTTATTATCTTCCCTGAATCTCTAAAAGATGTGTTCTCCAGCACCTCCTTAACAACTGTGCTATTGTCACAACACAGAGTACACTTGCGTTTTGCTTGTCACAGCCTTCTACTCTCTCGGGCCAAATATATAAGACAGAGATGGAAGAGAAACCTTGATGGTAGTAAAAGAAACAGCATATAGCAAAATATTTTCATGGATCAGTACAGCATAAAAGGGCTTGAAATTAGACAACTTCAAAGAAGCTGATGGAAATTACATGGTCTTATGCATAGTTACACAATCACATCTCTACAGGCTCTGGTGCTTGGATAGGGGAGAGTAGAAGAAGAATGAATGGCAAATTTTAACATGCCTCCATTTAGCTCTGACTTCAAGAGAGACCTTGTTCAGGGCTCGCCTGTTTTGGATTTTAAAGAAAGCTTTTTGCATAAATTTGAATTGATTCCTTTAGAAGTAGGAAGAAGTAGGAAGTAGGTCTTGGCACTACAGGATTCTTCTCGTTTATGGCAAGTTTGAAGGCAAGCACAGGCCTCTGAAAAACAGTCACATCCCTTGCCAACGGAACACAGGATTATGGTGTTTGCGTTGTGTGTTTATTCTCATTGAAAACAGCGCTTTTGTGAAAGGTAACTAGGAAAATGGCAGTAGCCCCAACCTTACGGCAAAGCTAGAATTCTGCAAGTCTAGAATGGCTATAAGTCCCGCCTCAGAGAATCTTCCTACTCTTCCTGAGCCACATCCACTACAGTGGAGCTACAGAAACTTATTTAGGAGAACAAAGGAGCTAAAGGGGGTTGAAAATGGAAGTGGGGATAATAAAATGAAAGTTTTCCTTCAAATATGTCAGAACATATTTTTCTGTAGGTTGAGTTTTTGTCTTTTTTTATTGCAATACTAGATATGAGGAAGAATTACATACTTCCTCAGTATCAGTATCTCAAGAAAGTCTCTCCTGCACAAATACACACACAGATTTGAAAGACCCTTATTTAAACAATGTATAAAACTCAGGATTAAGTACAGCAAGCAGTATATAAAGCAGAGACGAATTTAATTGCATGATGGGCACTACAGAACCAGGCTGTGCATTAGCTATTGTGAGGCTCACTACAGATGGGAGGCACGAGAACATCCCAGCAAGCGCACGCGAACTAGCTGCGCAGCACTGTCTGTAGCCACAGCCTGTTGCCTCGTGGCTGAAATTGCTCTGCCAGGCTCTTCCCATCTCATGCCCACAGATAGATCTGCTACTCTCATCCGTTGACAGGGTGGTATTTTCTCTGAAACAGCTCACACAATCTCTAAAGTTTGAAACAGGCTTACTGTTACTCTGAAGAGAATTAACATATGAGAAGTACTGCGCTAAGTTTGATCAGTTTTCTATTAGAAATGTCTTTTTCCTCTTCTGCTCAAGCAGTACTCACCTATAGCAGCTCAGCTAGCAAGAGCTGTAACACATTGCCAGAGAAACAGCTCAGCCCAAATTAACAGTCACCTTTTCCATTTGCTCCTTCACATTTCAGTGCTGCACTCCAGTCTTCTCTCTGGACACCTCAAGCAAACACTGCACATTTAGTCAGCTTCCTTCAGCCTGTCGCTTCTACCTATTATCGGAAAAAACACTAGGTCCTCAATGTGGGAGAAAAAATAAATAAGTGTTTCACACTGATAAAGCTATCTGCCTAAGAGTCCAACAGAGCACAAGTCATCACAGTTTATTAAGCACCACAGTTAATCAATGTGGTTAATCAAAGCATCAATCTAGTCTCATCAGAGCACAACTGACTCCATTCTGCCAACAGGAAAGGAAGAAAGTCTTGTGACTTGTCCCCACAGAGATTATATAGCAAGCATGTTCTCACAAGAGAAATTACACACAGTTTTATAGCAACATAAAAATCTTACTGTCCTACCCACAGCCAGCCTGCTCTCACCTTCTCTCTCTGCTGAGCTGCTTTGAGAGCTCTGCTACCTATATGCTGACTGCAGATTAATGCCTGTTCAGACAACTAATTGGTTCTACCAGCCTCTACATGTGATCTATTTAATCCTATAGGGTTACACATCAGGTTAAGGCATTAAATATATATTTGGTTTAGAGACACAAACAGGCAATCTGCCCGCTCAGTGGCAGCAGATGCCCCACCACAGCAGTGGGATGAGTGTGGGGCGAGTGTGGGGCACGCCTTAGAGAGCAGGCAATAAGATGGGCTGGCACCACAGCCCAGGTACAGGGACATGGGCTCAGCTGCACTCTGAGCCCTCGAGGCTTCTAACACCTGGGACAGCCAGAAGGAAACATCAAGAACTAGGGAGCACGGTTCCGAATGGTTTGGGCCAAGATTATACTACAGTGACTCTAGAAAGGTGCACGCTAACCAGCAAAGAAAGCTCATTACAGTGTGCACTACCAAGGCCAGAGAAAGTGCAGTGCTTACTCACAAAAACAGTAATTAAGCAAAGCAGAATATTTGACAGAGGTTTTGACCTCCTCAAGGACACCTCTATTTACCTGATGCACCACAGGGCATGTTCATTTACCACAAACATTCACTTGGGCACAGGCAATTTTCTTGAAACTCCAGAGCATGCAATCACAGAGCTCCTCCTGCAAAGTCCCAGGAGGAATCTACTACACATTCGTAGCTCCAGGTTGTAAGTCTGAATCTAGAAGAGAATAACAACCACCAAACAAAACCCCACTGGAACGGAAGCTGCAATTGGAGATGTATTACTTGTTCCTTTTGGAGAACGATGAGGAGAATAAATCTGCTTCTCTGTGTATTTGATCTTTCCACATTTGGCCCACTACAATTCAGTAACAATTAAGGATTCAAACACAGATTATTTTATGTTTATATGTTTATGAATTTATTTCTACCTATGTCCTTCATACAAGAGTTTGTTAGCACCTGTGTACTGAACAAAACAGATGTCAAAGTGAAATTCATTCAAAAACTTAACTTTGCTGGACCTCCCCTAGATCACCAAGCTTGCTGACCTGGGAAAAGCATGTTCCAAACAAAACCAAGTCATTAGCAATTAATTAGCTAACGGACTGAAATTTTTGCTGTTGCAGTAGGAGAGCAAGACAGGTATTGCAAGTGAAAAAACAAATCTTGGTTTTTTAAAAAAAGAGAGAGAGAGAGAGGAATAAAATCCAACACTTTGTACTGTGAGTTTACTTTCATATCAAGTCTCAACGCAAACGAATAACCCCAAAGGGCACAGAACATGTCACTGAATGCAAAAGCTACTTTCCAGTTCCTTGATTCATAGAGGAACTGCAGGCATCAGCTGCTGTGTCTACCCCAGTATTTTTGTTGTAATTGAAGTGAATTATTGGGAGGGGGGCAGTGAAGAGTTGTCACCAGCCTCCCCACAGCTCTACTGAGAATTAGTGCAGGGTTTATTTCAAAATTTATCACCATCCAGGAGTGGGAGGGAACAACCCCTTCAGAAAGTAGACCTTTAACAAGGACTACTTCATCTTCTGGTTATGTCAGTGGAATGGAGAAAGCAAAAGAACCCACTCACTCTGCAAAATCGATTTTCCCATTCAAGATATTTCTGACATCTGTGCAAAATGATGTCATACAAACTTTTCTCCAACTCGCTCATATTTTAGACAAACACAAATTTACTGAAAATGTGACGCTGAAGTGAATAAAACTTTTAAGAAAAGTAAAATAGAGTCTTTCATTAAAATCATAAAACAAATTCTTAGGAAATAATTAAGCTACATATCTAGAAAACCTTCCTGACAAAGATGTATGAGACCAGCAAAGCAGTGGAAGACTCTATACCCTGAAGACTTAATGCTATTTCAAGAACACTAAGAAGTATAGGAAACAATATCTTGCTGTCTGAAAGATCGTCTAGAAAACACATATCAATATACTTGTAATTATCATACATAGAGTACAGAAAATGAGATTAAGCTATATACTTCACATTTATAACAATTCAAGAACTTATTTTTCAAGTGCTTTGTCTAACATGTCAAGCAATACTCATAAATCACAGTAAGCATAAGCCCAGGAATAATGCTTTTGAGTCTACAAAATGACACTAAAGAAGATGCATGTATTTTCAGCACTAATCCATAATGAATGCAGATACATATACATCCTAAACAGTTCTATGATAGAGAAGCCACAAGCACATTTATTTTTAATTCCCAAAATCTTAAGTAATTTTGCAAGTTCTAAATAAAGTTTGAGTGCAATAATCAGTAATAAAGTGCCATTAAACTGTTACTGACTACTTAATCAATAAACCAAATAACCAGCTCCAAATTTTCATTGGAGAAAAACATAAAGTCTCAAACCTTCCTCTCTGCAAACAGAAGTTCCCTCTTACACTCTTGTGCACAAATTATGTTACTTTATCCGTCTTTCATATTAAGAACTTAGGAAAGGGACAGAATATCCCATAAAAATGAAACTGTTAGGCTTACAATTTAAGTAAGCTTAAAGTAGGCTTACAATTTAAGGAACAGAACACACTGAAACACTATTGTTTGCATGAGGCCTCTGCTATTTGCTCGGAGAATGTTGCTGAACCTAGTGAACCACTCTGCTGTAAATTCTGTTTCAGGTTTAGCAAAGAGAAGAGCACTTGCAAAATCCCTTTTCACTTCATTTTTATGACTGCATCAATTGCCAAGCTTGGCAAAACAACAAACCAAACATTACCAATTAAGATCACATCCACAAATCACTACAGTGAACTGCTCACTGAAGAACAAGAACAAGGAAGTTGAGAAAGAGAAGCGGGGGGGAAAGAAGAAAATAAAGGAGAGGAAAGCGCTATTTAAATCCTACTGCCTCCCTCCACTGCCCATTCCCCCAGTGCACAGAACTGCAGGGATTGCTCTCATACAAAACCACACAGAACTGCTGCACTGCTCTCCTGCTTCCTTTCTATCCCAGTTCAGAGAGGACATCAGAAGTGGAAGATTCTTATTGTATTAACTCCTATTGAAAACAAAGCTACTAAGTAAAATAATGCTTCTTTCACCTCTCAGCTCCACAAAAATCCTCTCTCTCCCCCTGCAGTGATACAACCATTTAATAATTCTAGCAAATATCTGCAAGTTGAGTGGACTTTAATGGATTGTGGCTTTCTACATGTGCTTCTACATTTTTTGCTTGTGTTAGTAGCAAAATCAAAAGTGCACTGTTGGCATTTTTACCTAGTCCATAAAAAGACACATCAAAGAAACAAAGAAAAAATATCCTTTTTTTTTTTTCTCCAAACTTATGCATTCCCCTTACCCTTCATTTTTACTGCATTTTACACAGCTGGCACATGTTCCTCCCTCTAAGCTTCTCCAACTTTCTCAGGAGTAAACTTATTATGTCAGGTAAGTAGAGTTAAATTGCCCGTTATCTTTAGTGGATATTAATTCTTCTGATTCTGATCCCATAATGCTTATCTACAGTATTATAAGAACGTTGCATTCCTACCCCTCCCAGTCTTACGCCACGGGAAGCTGAAAGGCGTTATGGCATCTTCCCTTCCTGTGATTATCACTGCCTAGATAACAAAGCACATAAATATATTTACAAAAAAAAGAACCATCTATTAACAGTTCATACAACACTTGTCTCAGGCATGTTGCCAGCTCCAATGAAGAAAAGATAGAGCTGAATAATGAAGGAACAGTTTAAAAAAAGATGCAGGAACTCTGACACTTTCTTGATGAATCTGTACAAATTTTTTCAGTCTTTGAATCTGTGGTAGAATGTGAATAGAAGGTGAGGAATAAACTAGTCCAGTGAGGAATAAACTAGCAACTTCCACACCCTAAAGGGTAAGAGAAAAGTAATAGTCTTTTCTGAATTGCAAATGAGGTGTATGCATCTCAAAAAGAGAATATTCTGGAGAAAAACAATAAAAAAACTACAAAACTGGAGGAGAAAAATATCTACCAAAATATAAAATGAATATCAGAGGGTAATAAGCTGTAATTACTATTTAAACTTTCTAAGACCTGCAATGATCAATACTGCAAGCCTAATAAACGCGACTGCACAAGCCATCCCTAGCAGGAATGCCAGGTTTCTCAGTAGAGGTAGTGAAGAGACAAACCACAACCTCTCCTATTCAAATTTGTAACACCTAAGAAATTTCCACAGGCGTGGGAAAGGCCAGGTTTCACCTGCGATAAGTAGTTTTTATTTCTGTCTGCACACCTCCAAAGGTGGCAGTGTCTGTGTGCAGTTTTGGGAACCCAACTACTTCTCACTTGTGCTACAATCCTTCCTTTGGGGGCTGTCAGAAACCAAAGAACTGCAAAAACATTTATTATAACTACATTTATAAGTGTAGTGAGGGTGAAGTCATTTTTCTAGCCTGAAATCCAATCCATCTCCTTTTCCATGTTCTTTTAGCCATGATTTGTCAATCCACCTTTAAGACTTTCTTGAGTACAGGCAATAGGCGTGAGATCCAAAACTGTAAGCTGAGCCTATGCAGTTACGAAAGAGGCACCGTCTGCAGAGAACTCCAACGGAGAAGCACAGTTTGAAGGGAGGAACAGTTGGAAGAGACATGAGAAAGTCAGTCTGTATATACATGTGCTGACTGTTAGTCAGCTGTAGCTGCACCTGTGAGAGGAAAATCTCCATTCCTGAGCACAGAGTTCTCAAAACTGACTTACAGATTTTGTTCTAGTCTTTATTTAAAAGGAGAAAAAATAACTTAAGAGAATTACCAAGTCTACATTAGGCTTTTTTTAGTTTTGATACTTGTTATGAAAAATACTTTATCACATGCAAATCATTAGTTTACCACTTGCCCTGCTGCAGAAACTAAACATGAAGTTTCTACTGTCACCACGTACGCATCTCTATTCTTTCCATTTACATTCTTCCACGTTTTATTCTGTTTTACCTTTTCTTCAAGGCTATCTCTGCCCACAGGCACCATTTTACTTGCATCATAATTCATACCACAGGCACTCCCATAACAAGCACTTCAAAACTGTTTCTGAATATATCTCCCCAGTAGACAGCATTCAGGTAGCCCTGTTGTTCTTGAGCATTGCCTGTACTTGGAAGGACATTATCTCCTGTGCTAAGAGTCACCAGGAATCACAGTGTGTCTCCAGAGGCACCCCATTATGGAAGAATATGCATAAATTAGGGGTAGGCTCTGAAAAAGGTAACCAAAAATAAATGGTGTTATTAACAAGTCTTTACAAACATGTAGCCAGAAATAAGTTCATGTAGGATGCTAGAACAACAATTTGCAACGACGTATGTCACATGAAACAATCAAATCCAAAAGAACTTGTCCCTGAAGGAACCTACACTTGGAAACTCCAAACTGAGACATTTGACTCAGAGTTGCCCAAATGCCTTTACATCCTGGAGATCAGCAGGATTTGGATCCAAGATCCATGGACAACTACTAGCATAGCAAACCTACTATCATAAGCTGTAAATTCACTCCGTGTACTCGTGAGGGCTGTAGGCACTGCTATTAAAACACAGTGTTGCAGCAGTTGCCCCATTTCATGCCCCTAAGAGTACTATAAAGAGTTTTAAGTATCAATTTAATACAGAATGGCAGGAAAAATAAATAAATATAAATCATCTTGCACCTCTAGCAACTATTTAAACAATGAATTCACTAAAAATTGAACATGTTAAAGACAGCTGAAGTATCTAAAAGCTGTTCTAGAAAAAGTTTGTAACCATTAAGGAAACCAACCTTAGAAGACTAGCATGAAATCTCCAAAATAAAGACTACATGGAGGCAAACCTGAGTCAAATCAGCTTGCGGACAGAAGTAATGGAGTTCTGTTGCTACCTCAGATCCCAGATCCCAGAGATAACAGTTACCACCACTAAGCCTCAAACATTTAGCAGAAAACCTTCAAAGCTTGAAAGTTTCTAAATAGATTGAACAAAAATTTTTGAACCTGGACAAGATTTTCATTAGCATTTATGGACAGAAAATATGTCATTAACTTAACTTGCTAGAACATAGCAGTTGCGTCAAAACAGTGAAACTCCCTCCTGCTTGCTCTGAAGGGCATGCTGGAGATTCAGTCATCCTCACAAGCCAAAGCAGTAAAGTGCTCCATGCAAAAGTTGAAGCCAAGAAACTTACGCTCTACTCCAATTCTCTTCACTTTATGGGAGGCGAAGGCAAGTTGCTCAACTTGGTTCCTCCCATAAGATGGAGGCAATAGACTTCAGAAAACTCTGATTGTTATTAAGCATCAAGTCATCATTATACTGTTGACAATTTGGTTATTTTAACTGACAAAAATGTTCCCTACACACTATCTGCATAAACCACACTTAAAATCCTATCAGAAACTCCTCCCAGACAAAGCCCTCTTAAATAACAAATCCTCATCTTACCTACCTTTTTATATTTGGTATTGTGCAGAAAAGATGAGGCACAATTAAGTCCCTTTAAATGTAGAAGAAAAAAAAAAGGAAAAAAAAAAGTGTTCCCGAACACAAGAGGGAGGATTTCATGCAATGTATAGCTATTATTAGAGTGCTATTTTGCTTAGCAGATCAGAGGATATAATCAGTAGATGATGCGGCCATGATTTGCAAAGCATGGCCTTATGCCCAGAGAGGCTGCCCAGAGAGGTTGTGGAGTCTCCTTCTCTGGAGATCTTCAAGACCCGCTTGGATGCAGCCCTGTGCCACGTGCTCTAGGTGGCCCTGCGTGTGCAGGGGGGTTGGACTAGATGACCTCTAGAGGTCCCTTCCAACCTTAGGCATTCTATGATTCTATGATGATTCTATGATTAAAGGCTAATGAGATAAACAAGTTAAAATTTCCACTTTGTTCCACTGATAAGGTTCATTGGCACACTTATCCTCAACACCATGGTTTGAATATTAAACCCACTTATTAATGTCTAGTAAAGCTAATTATAATGCTGAGTGGCACTAGACTATAACATCCAAGCAGCATATTACAGTCACATCCTTTAGTGTTACTGTATCTTGGAAATTTGGTGTTCTGTTTGGGAAACAAATACCTGTTGAACCAACACTGTGAGAAAGAACTAGCTTTACATGTTTTCTTCCTGACCCTTTGGAAAGCACAAAGCCGTGTCTTAACAATGCACCAGGCAGGTAAACACCACTTGTTGCTATCACTTCACCAGTGTGTCTTTTTTATTGCAATAGGAGTAAGGATTAGATGACAAGTATCTTTGTATCTATAAGGTATCATATTACCCTTGACATATACTCTCTAATTCCTAACTAGCAGGGAAAAAAAAAAAAAAAAAAAAAAAAAAAAAAAAAAAAAAAGTAGGGAGCTACTGGCAAGATCACAAGCTTGGATTTTGGATTATGTATTTGTTTGCTTTTATTTATCTTTTTACCAGCATTGGTCAAAGCTACATACACACTATTTTAAAAACACTGATTTAGTGAAGAGGATAGGAAGATTCTTTTAGGACTTCTGTTGTCCTGCATATTTTTATGCCACATCTATGTAACTTGAGCATTTAAATGGACAACCATCATATTTAAGGACAACATTAGAGGACACAGGCCATAACATTCTTTCCACTTAAATCTCCACAATGTATTTGTACTGTGACAGCAATGGAAAGAAGGCAAGACAGGGAATAATTAAGTGCCAGCTATGTGGGGATCAATAGTGACTACTGTCAGCACTCAAGAGACGTGCAGTCTGAAAGGAATTTCTGGAAAGCACAAGCACAAGAGGCACAGTCCCCTGGGAACCAGCCACTCTAACACAAGGGCAGCACCAAAGCTCCTCAGGAATGCCTTGCAACCCAAAAGAAAAGATGCTAGGACCAATACTGAGGAAGATCATAACTTCATTGACTTACAGTGATGGGAGGTGGGAGGCTGGAGCACTTCCTGCATTCAGGGAGATAAAGGAATTAAGATTAATAAGCAACAGAAGGCCAACTCCCATCTCAATGTACCAGTTATGCAAACCCTGACCTTGCTTCATCTACCTAGGAGTCAAGGAAGCGTAGCAAGTAGCTGACATTAAAGTAAAACATGTAAAAAGAACAACAAGCATAAAAACACTACAGATAAAACAACTTCACTTCTTATTTGTAAGGTAATGCTCAAAAGCAAATATTCATTAAGCACATAAAGACAGAGCTATCAGAATTTTTTCTTCTGTGTGGAAAAGTGAAAAGGTACTTAAGAATAGGCCAATAAAAGAAACTAGCTGAGCAAATCATGTGTGAAGCATTAAACGCAACTGCGTTTTGAAATGCGCTTTTGTTCCTTTCGATTTATCACCTGCTTTAAACATTCAGCTTGTAATACCATCCACTCCATTTCCTTCAGCCCAGCTTTAAAATACAGGCGTGCCATATTTCAAGTACAAGCAAAGCAAAGTAGCGGAGCTCAGAGACAGAACAAAAGGTACATGACTTGATGAAAAGCATCCTGATGCATCACTGTTTTCAGAAATCCACAGGTAGATGTCGGTATCTGCAAGTCTTTGGACCAATTCTTTTGGACCTATCTTTAAGTCCCTGTTCCATGTCAAGACCAAAGCGGAGAATGAGTTGGCCACCTTTAGTGGTGGGTCCCTTTTCCTGCCCATAGGGACCTCTCCCTTGCAATGATTCTGTGCAGCTCTCACACCACAGAATGGCCAACCCAGACAAGCTCCACCAGACCCCAAAGGAATTGGTTGGACAGCAGAACTCAGAGGGTGGTGATCAGTGGTGCAGAGTCTACTTGGAGGCCTGTGGTGAGTGGTGTCCCCAGGGGTCAGGTCTCAGTCCAGTCCTGTTCAATTTATTCATCAATGACCTGGATGAAGGCACAGAGAGCTCTCTCAGCAAGTTTGCTGATGATACCAAGCTGGGAGGAGTAGCTGACACCCCAGAGGGCTGCACTGCCATCCAAAGGGATCTGGACAGACTGGACAACTGGGCAGAGAGAAATCTTATGAAATTCAAAAAAGACATGTGCAAGGTCCTGCACCTGGGGAGAAATAACCCCAGACACCAGTACAGGCTGGGGACCGATCTATTAGAGAGCAGCTCTGCAGAGAAGGACCTGGGCGTCATGGTGGACGACAGGTTGACCATGAGGCAGCAGGGTGCCCTCGGGGCCAAGAAGGCCAATGGGGTCCTGGGGTGCATTAAGAGGAGCGTCTCCAGCAGGTCGAGGGAGGGGATCTTACCCCTCTACTCAGCCCTGGTAAGGCCACCTCTGCAGTACTGTGTCCAGTTCTGGGCCCCACACTACAAGAGGGATGTGGAGCTGCTGCAGAGAGTCCAGCGCAGGGCCACGAGGATGATCAGGGGCCTGGAACATCTGCCCTGTGAGGAAAGACTGAAAGAGCCGGGCTTGTTCAGCCTGGAGAAGAGAAGGCTGAGAGGGGATCTGATCAGCATCTATCAGTACCTCAAGGGAGGCAGTGAGGAGGATTTGGCTGGCCTCTTTTCAGTGGTGGCGACCAACAGAACTAGAGGAAACGGCCACAAACTAAAGCATCAAAGTTCCACAAGAACTTAAGGAAAAATTTCGTGACAGTGAGGGTGACAGAGCCCTGGAACAGGCTGCCCAGAGAGGTTGTGGAGTCTCCTTCTCTGGAGATCTTCAAGACCCGCTTGGATGCAGTCCTGTGCCACATGCTCTAGGTGGCCCTGCGTGTGCAGTGGGGGTTGGACTAGATGACCTCTAGAGGTCCCTTCCAACCTTAAGCATTCTGTGATTCTATGACTGTTCCCTACTGACAGTGCAAGATACAGCAAAAGATTCCTCTACCCCTCATGCAGTTCCAACAGTAAGGAGTGGATCCTGAAACCAAGTATCACTGACAACCTGCAGCAATATAAAGGCATCAGAAAGGAGTGTTTGTCAGGCACTCAATGGATCCCTTTGAACAAACTGTCTTCAAAAGGGATATGAGAGTTTGGAAATGCAGAACCTTCGACCTCCTTCCCTTGGGGGAAATCCTAACATTCTCATTCCCCAGGCGCTCCACTCTCTACACAAGTTATTTCTGCAGAGGAGAAAATGGGCTCTGCAGTCTTTGCACTCAACACATCACACAGAGTGAAACTTTTCCCAGGCCATTTTATGAGTATGGATTGTTTACTAAAAGAATAATGAGAAGAAGATGATCCAGTTATTCTCTCAAGTACGCTAATATTTGGTAGGTATTCTGAATCTAAATGCTTCAATACCTTTCTGTATCTATAAACAACAGATGCATCTAAAGCATTTTATATTTTAAAAATCAGAGAGACTCAGCACAGTATTCCCACCGGCATCTGTGTCAGGATGAGAAATAAGTGGTAAATAATTAATTTTCTTAGGTTAACTTGAATTCCAGAATAGCGTTTGTGAGCAACAGTCCTGTGGAAAGGCAACTAACAACCCCAGTTTGCATTCATGTCCAGTAAAAAGATTTACATTACATACAAGCTGAAGTTTCATCATCTCAGAGAAGGTAAAAATAAAATAAAGAACAATTGAGAAAATCCAGCAAAGAGTCTTTTATGAAATAAGAGAGTTCAGAAATCTATGCTTGGCTATTGCTGTTTTGGGGGTTATTTTTCTTTTTTTCCGTTTTTGATAGTAATGGGTCAAACAGAAGCGTGCCAAGCACCGATCTCTCATATTTCCATATGAATTGCAGGGCTTCTGATATTATTAGCTGTTTTGTGGAGGTAATAATCTGCATATGTGGAAGAAATGTTGTAAAAATAGCATAAAGATTTTCTTTTTTTTTTGTTCTAATACCATTTCCTTTCTGAGCTACATAATCTATTGATTATAAAAAACAGAGCAGCACATTTCTACCTTTTCTCTGTAACAGAATTATGTTGGTGCTGAGAGCTGACTGCTTGCACTTTAGCGCATAGCACCCTCCAGTATTATTTGCCCTTCTAACCATACATTTGCAGAGCTACATAAAATTAAAGCTGCAGTTCATCTCTTACTATGGTTTTTATCCCCTTCATTACTGATGGTTGGCATTCATGTTTGGCAATCCTAAACAAAGGAGTGGGGAGAATAACAAAATCCATTCCAGCCAACTCTTCCTTTCAAGACATAGAATCAGTTTAGCACTTTAACATGTAAAGGTTTAAAAATGGTACATAAAATATCATGAATAGTATTGGCTTACTTTCAATATTATGCAATACTTGTATGAAGAGTCACTGTGGATTTATGTAGACTATTGACTGTTGAATGGTGATGTCACACCGCACTTAGAAAAGGCAAAAACAAACAGATACATTAACAGAATGTTCTAATTATTTTTACCATTTTATCAGTTGTCTCCAAAGCACTGGCAGTTCATTACAGGGAAAGAGTGGTTCATACAATCATGAATAAATAGGCCTTCAAGATAAGACTTTTAAAAGTGAGACAATTTCTAGGGAAAGAAACTGAAAGAATGGACTAGAAAAGTATCTATGTACAAATGTAGGAAATAAAAGCATTATTAACCTATTGTTTACATTGGATTCTTAACAAATGACTTGAATGATTTTTATTTTCCTCCTTGATAATCTCTATATCTGGTAGTACTCATAAATGTGAAGGAAGAATCTTTCAAGCTTAGCCTCATTTTCAGCCTACAGAACAAGATCACTCAGAACTTTTTGTTTGATTGGTTTGATGTTTGTTTTTAAGGAATAAGTGCATTGCTCAAAAAGTACCTGAGGCTTCTAGCACGCCCATGAACTCTTCTTCCAAGTCTGATTTAAGTTCATGCACTTCTGAAACTGCCTCAGCTCTGAGTGCAAAGTCGATGGCCCACAAGATTCTATGGCTTTTAATTTCAGTTTTCTCAAATTTTCAGAGTATCTGCCTCAGGTAGCGAGTTCAGAATACACTTTACATATATATACACACACACACATATATATATGTATATAAAAATTTATCATGGTCATAATTCAGCACTATTACAGAGAAAAGGTAGAAATGTTCTGTTCTGTTCATTACAATCAATAGATTATGTAGCTCTGTCAGAAGGGAAATGGAATTATGAAAAAAAAAAGAAAGTAATCTTTAAACTATTCATATTTTCAGTACATCCTTTCCTTCACATACATAGATTCCTACCTCCCAAATAGAGCTAATAATGTCAGAAGCCCTGAGATTCATACGGTCAGAATGACTAATATTTGCATTAAGCAAATGTATTACCATAGCAACACAGACACCACAGAGCTATCTACCTGCCACAGCCCACTGAATTATTTAGCATGCCAATACTACAGTGACACTGTGTAAATGATCACATTCATTAAGAGTAGAGTATGTATGGAAAAACTCAGCATTAGACAGCTGTATTTATTGCCATGAAAAACACAGCATCACCAGTACCTTGAATAAAAAGCAGAGAGGAAGGCAACAGCTTGTACCAAAACAGCACATCCTGAAATATTTCATCTAAAAAGAATGCACTATATCCCTTCCACCTGAAAGGCAACACAAAATATAATCCTATTTATGAACATAATGCCAACCTGCAGTGGCCAGAACAAACTGAAACATTATAACTTATTTCCTGCATTAAGTTTTTTGGGATAATCATTAAATTTAAGACATACCTTTCATTCCCAAAACAGCAATCTATATTGTGGGATTATGAGAGCTAGTACCCATGAAATATTCAGTAGAAGTAACTATGACTTACTCTCAGAAATTTGCAGTTCCACAATTGTAAACATATTTACAGTTAGGAGAAAACATAAAATAGCCTGAGTGCCAGCCTGCAGTATACTCAAAATCCTAGATGAAGGTAGGAATCCAAGTAGTTTGTGTAATCACTATCCTAAACGCAAGTCAAAGTCACTTGGATCCCTGAAGCACTTGCTGTATTTCAGTATTTTCCTATCATCATGTGCAATGGCAGGTCAGCTCTTCTGATCAGTATAAGACAAGATGGATTTCTTGCTAATTTTTGGCAGCTGTAATCAGTCTCTCCTTTTATTGGACACAGATCATGTTTTCATATTTCTCTTTGCACTCAAAATGACCAAAAGACAACCAAGATGTAGCCAGAAACCCATACCACAAAGGTCAAGATGTAAAACCAATCCAAGTCAACTCTAATAAATCCCTATTCTCTCCAACCTCTTTAATACTTGGTAGGCATGCTTTCCAAAATTTAAAATGCAAGAAAAAGCTTTAAATAACATCTTAACTAAAGTTTTCTATGGAGAAGTCTGACACATACCCTTTACTATCCACCTGCATTACTACCCACCTGCAAAGAAATGCCAGTGAACAAGTCATACCTAAAGATATTTTTATAGTATTAGCAAGTATAGAAACTGATCCTGACAAACCAAATTTTCAGAATATTGCAGTGTTTGGGCCACGCTACTCCAACAAGCCTACTGCTTAAATAAGAAAAGTCTGCCTCTTTTTTTTTTTTAAGCAAGAAAATTTAAATAACAATTATTCAAGAAACTGACTTGATCCTTGGCTTTAGGAACTCATATATGAAATAGAATTTCAGAAAAATATGGAGAACAGCAGCATGGCTTGAAAGCAATTTTAGGAAGTGGCCTCATGGGAGCTGCCAACAACAAAAAAAAAAAGCTGCCTTGTACTCTCTACTAAGTAGTTTAGATCCTTGGAATATATTCTATACTGTAAAACAATACTACTCACAGCTTGCTGTTTTTAACCAATTCAAACAATGTTGCATACCTAACTGTCACATGCAAGAAGTCCTCCCTGGATGCTTCATCTGGATAGCCTTGATCTTTTTCTCCATTCACTGGCTGAGTCTTATTTCTGAGAAAACAACAGTCAAAGACACCACACTGAAGTAATAAGGAAACTTTCACTTTGCCAGAGGAGCAACAGAAGACTTTTTCATAAAATCATTGTCTTGAAACTTACGACTGGCAATCAGCTTCGCTCCATTTGCCATCTGAAAGACCCTGTCCTACTGAAGATCAGTCTTCTAAGAGAGCCAAATATACTTCCCCTCTTCCTGACAATTCTATATTCTGCCCAAAACAATGGATTAGCATTGACTATCAACTACAGTCCCTTCCAATAATAATGAAAATGTTAGCATTGCTATCTAATTTTAGTCAAACTTCTTGAAGGTACTTGATTTGCAAGGTTGCGAGATAAAGATTTGAAATAAGAGGAATTAAAAAAAGAAAAAAAAAAGAAAAAAAAAAAGGCTGACAGTTCTCAACTGCTGGAACAATGCATGAATTGGATATCTTAACCTCCCTTTTCTGTCCATTCCTCTAGAACAGTATTATAGAAATGTAACAGAATTATCGAAGTTAAACATTGTATAACGGCAGACACAAAGGTATCTCTAAAAAGCCTCACGTAGCCATGGCTATACAAACAGTGCACATCCCAATATTCAGACTAGGGAAGTGTGGCTCAGCTACCTCATATACTGGTATTGTAGAATACAACTGTGGTGAAAAAAAGTCCAAAACGGTGACTGCTTAGGGAAGCAGTCCATCTTTCAAGAGTATTTAGGCAATAAGCCTAGCACATGTATCTCTAAGACACTTGTAATCCAAATAAAAATAATGAATTTAACAGAATATTATTTGAAAAATATTTAATCTGTGAAAAACTAATACAGTTAATACGGCTGTAGAAATTTAAATTTATCAGTTCAGACTAGAGGGAGGCAATCAACTAGCGAACTAGTTAGAAACAAAGTATAAAATTACCCAGGGCCTCCAAACGCCACCAGGTGGAGGTATCTGTCCCATTTACATGCTACACATCATCTTGCTGACACAGGAAGTTACCTTCAAGTATCCAACATGCTAAAGGACATTCACAACATAGGCAATTGGGATATCTGCATAACTCCAAAGGAAATGGAGCCACTAGATTCTCCAAAATCATTTAAAATGTGCAGTAACACTTGAAATGTTTCCATGACTATTGAGCTACAATGGCCAGGATAAACCCTTGACAATTCTAGGTAAGAAACCCTAAGAAACTAGGACAGGTAAACAAACATTAACATTAAATTTTATCTAGGTTGAATTTTCTTCTGCTGCTTCTGTCTTACAAGCTTATAACTAAAAGCACTACAAAAATAAGTCTTGCTACATAACTTCAAATAATACTAAATGCAAAAGCTCTCTTTTACTTTCAGGTCGACAGCAAGTAGATCAACCCCAAGAAAGTAGGAGCAGCCCACAGGAATGTTAGGTTAGTTTTGGGAGATTTGGCTCAGCACCACTGATGTTGGATCCGAGCTGTCTTCCACAGAACCACAGAAATACCACAGCAGCACAAAGTGCTTCGCTCCAACAGGAGGGCTTACAGACCAGCTGCAGCACTAGTCCAAAACCAAGCCCATGCTTTTGCACAGAACTATGTCCTGACATAAAGAACCTTCCCAAAACGAAGTATGAAACAAGTATAACAGAGCAGCTTTACAGGAGATCAGCTCAGGTTCAACAGAACAAGATCTAAAGACCACAGATGAAGCTGAGTTGACTTCACATAGAAGGGCCATCTCTGTACTGAGCCTCACACTGCTTCATATTCCAGGAACACACATCCAAAGTGGCTCTCTACAGAGCCAGAAAACATTAATTTTGGTCATGTGTCATGCAAAAGTGCTTGTATCATTTTTAGAAACAGCATTTGGAAACACCAGAGTCACATTTTCTATAGTACTATGCCATCACTGTGCCAGCTCCAACATATCTAAATTAATTTTGCTTCTACAGCACAAAGAGTCCAGATAATCTGGTCACTGGTAATAGCGAATTAGCTTTACACATTTGTGTTCATTATAGACTACAAAGATCTTGCACAGTTGACAATTAAGAACATATACATCCAGCAACAAATAGCATTATGCAATAAACAACATTTCCTTCAGGCTTTCTTAGTGATTAAAGATACAACTGCTTGAATTCCGTTAAGCAGTAGCAGGCTGGGTAGAAAAACAGAGTACGAAAATTAAGAGATGACTTTGCAACAATACACTTTTGTTAGATAAAAGATGACTCATATCAAAATCTGGGATCACAACAACATCCAATCCACAGTAAGGGATTCTGCATCTGGACTGCAAATACAGTTATCATGCACAGTAAATTAAGCTAGATCCCAGTTTCTGGATGACTGAAACCTGTTTCACATCAGGAAGGCAAACTTCAGACTACAATGCAGAACTGCTCGATCCTCTGCACCCCAGCTGTGTTTGCATACACACGTGTTAACTATAGCGCATTCCGGCAACTAAAAGTGCCCTGAGAAGAACAAGTTAGAACGTGTCTTTCTCTGGATTTGAAAGTCAGGCTAAACAAAGGAACTGAATGGCAACTCTACAACAATGAAGTACAGCAAGAATTCTAGTTGTCAAGAACATAATTGACATCACTTCCCCGAAATGTCTGTACACCAATGCGCAAAGCATGGGGAATAAGCAAGATGAACTGGAGATCTGTGTGCAGTCCCAGCATCATGATCTCATTGGAATCACAGAGATGTGGTGGGACAGCTCGCACGACTGGAGCGCTGCCATGGAAGGCTATGTGCTCTTTAGGAAGGACAGGCTGGGAAGGCGAGGTGGTGGAGTTGCTCTTTATGTGAGAGAGCAACTGGAATGCATGGAGCTCAACCTGGAGGTGGATGATGAGCGAGTTGAGAGCCTGTGGGTAAGGGTTAAAGGGCAGGCTAATGTGGGAGAGACTGTGGTGGGTGTCTGCTACAGGCCACCTGACCAGGACATGGAAGCTGATGAGGCCTCTACAGACAGCTGGATATTGCCTCACGGTCACAGGCCCTGGTCCTCATGGGGGACTTCAACTTCCCTGAAATAAACTGGAAGGACAACACAGCCAGGCACAAACAGTCCTCGAGGTTCCTGCAGAATGTCAATGATAACTTTTTGACGCAGGTTGCGGAGGAGCCAACGAGGAGAGGTGGGCTACTGGACCTCGTACTAACAAATAGAGAGGGGCTTGTTGGAGATGTGAAGGTGGAGGGTAGCCTCGGCTGCAGTCACCATGAGTTGGTGGAGTTCAGAATCTGACGAGGAGGAGGCAGGGCTGTAGGTAGCCTTGCAACCATGGACTTCAGGAGGCCCAACTTTAGCCTCTTCAGAGACCCCCCTTCAGAAAAATCCCATGAGTTAGAGCCCTAGAAGGAAGGGGAGGAGGGGGCAAGAGAGCTGGTTAGTGTTGAAGCGTCACTTCCTCCATGCCCAGCAACAGTGCATCCCTGTGCGTAGGAAGTCAGGCAGAGGGGGCAGGAGACCTGCGTGGATGAGCAAGGAGCTTGTGGAAATGCTCAGGCAGAAGGCGGCAGTATACAGAATGTGGAAAAAAGGACAGGCCTCCTGGGAAAAATACAGGAGCGTAGTCAGGGAATGCAGAGTTATGACAAGGAAAGCTAAGGCACGGTTGGAACGCAATCTGACGAGGGATGTTAAGAATAACAAGAAAATTTTCTTCAAACATATAAACAGCAGAAGGAAGATCAGGGGAAATGCTGGTGAACGGGATGGGCACCCTGGTTACAAATGACACACAAAAAGCAGAGTTGCTGAATGCTGCCTTTGCTTCGGTGTTTACCAAGGGCAGCCCTGTAGAGTCCCAGGCCCTAGCGACAGGAGAAGAAGCCGGGAGAGAGGAAGACTTGCCCAGGGTAGAGGAAGATTGGTAAGAGATCACCTGAGGAAACTCGATACCCACAAATCCATGGGCCCTGATGGGATGCACCCCAGAGTGCTGCATGAGCTGGCGGATGTCGTAGCCAAGCCACTCTCCATCATCTTCAAAAGATCCTGGAGAACGGGGGGAGGTGCCGGAGGACTGGAAGAAGGCCAATATCACGCCAGTCTTCAAAAAAGGCAAGAAGGAGGATCCGGGCAACTACAGGCCAGTGAGCCTCACCTCCGTCCCCGGAAAAGTGATGGAACGGCTCATACTGGTCGTTGACTCCAGGCACACGGAGGACAAGAAGGTGCTCAAGACTAGTCAGCATGGGTTCACGAAAGGGAAATCATGCTTGACTAATCTGATAGCCTTCTATGATGGGATGACCGGCTGGATAGATGAGGGGAGAGCGGTGGATGTCATCTACCTTGACTTCACCAAGGCTTTTGACAGTGTCCCTCACACTCCTAGACAAGCTCCGGAGGTGTGGGCTGGATGAGTGGTCGGTGAGGTGGATCGGGAATTGGCTGGATGGCAGAGCCCAGAGGGTGGTAATCAGCGGTGCAAAGTCTAGTTGGAGGCCTGTGGCGAGTGGTGTCCTCAGGGGTCAGGTCTCAGTCCAGTCCTGTTCAATTTATTCATCAACAACCTGGATGAAGGCACAGAGTGCTCCCTCAGCAAGTTTGCAGATGATACCAAGCTGGGAGGAGTAGTTGACACCCCAGAGGGCTGCACTGCCATCCAAAGGGATCTGGACAGACTGGACAACTGGGCAGAGAGAAACCTCATGAAATTCAACAAGGCCAAGTGCACGGTCCTGCACCTGGGCAGAAACAACCCCAGACACCAGTACAGGCTGAGGACCGATCTATTAGAGAGCAGCTCTGCCAAGAAGGACCTGGGCATCATGGTGGACGACAGGTTGACCATGAGGCAGTAGGGTGCTCTCGAGGCCAAGAAGGCCAATGGGATCCTGGGGTGCATTAAGAGGAGCGTCTCCAGCAGGTCGAGGGAGGGGATCCTGCCCCTCTACTCAGCCCTGCTGAGGCCACATCTGGAGTACTGTGTCCAGTTCTGGGCCCCACAGTACAAGAGGGATGTGGAGCTGCTGCAGAGAGTCCAGCGCAGGGCCACAAGAATGATCAGGGGGCTGGAACATCTGCCCTGTGAGGAAAGACTGAAAGAGCTTGGCTTGTTCAGCCTGGAGAAGAGAAGGCTGAGAGGGGACCTCATCAGCATCTATCAGTACCTCAAGGGAGGCAGTGAGGAGGATGTGGCTGGCCTCTTTTCAGTGGTGGCCACCGACAGAACTAGAGGAAACGGCCACAAACTAAAGCATCAAAGTTCCACAGGAACTTAAGGAAAAATTTCGTGACAGTGAGGGTGACAGAGCCCTGGAACAGGCTGCCCAGAGAGGTTGTGGAGTCTCCTTCTCTGGAGATCTTCAAGACACGCTTGGATGCAGTCCTGTGCCATGTGCTCTGGGTGGCCCTGCGTGTGCAGGGGGGTTGAACTAGATGACCTCTAGAGGTCCCTTCCAACCTTAGGCATTCTGTGATTCTATGATTAAAAGTAATAGCTGCAAATCTAGTTTCCAGCATTACAGGCACTATCTTAAGGGTGCTTTGTATCAGTGACTATAAAAACAGAATATCTTACATGACTGTTTTTACCATTAGCATATTAAATAATCTTGTGGTGCATTATGTTACTTGCTCACACATTATTCCAATACGATGCTTAGTCTCACCAAGTGAGATGTGTCCTGTTTAGGTTAATGCCAATTTATTTCCAATTCATTAAAATGGAAAAGGACAATTTTAAGTGTACCTTGCAAAAGGTAACACAGTCTAGCCTTAATAGCTTCCAAGCCCTGCATCCTGGCAAGCCAACAAAGCAAAGGACACCAGCGCTTAACACAAAGTGATGTGGAGCATTCCTGCTTTCAAAGGTCAACATGCTTAAGTGCTTTACTGGACAAGGGCCAACTCAGCACTTCGTAGGACTGAGCCCCAGAAGAGCAAAAAGTCTAAAAAGAAGTAAATCCAGGGCTTGCACATGGTATAACAAAACATTAATTGATACAGATTTTAAGTTGACAAAGTTGTAGCCTCTCTGCTTTTTTTTTAAATCATAGTAGACTTAAAGAGGTCCTAGAATAAAAGAAGCGCTAAAAGCTTTATGCTTAGTGGTTCAGAGTTCAAAAGGCCAAGACAGTCAAGACGCAAGTAAAGGCCCCAAACTCATACATTTCTTTTTGACATTTCCACACCTGTGTCCTCCAGCTGCTTCATTTTAATTAGAGTACCACTGTCCCAGTTCTGCACAGCACTTGGCCAAATAATCAGATAAAAAACAGTTGAAAGTTCATATAGAGGTTTTGGAAGGCCCACTTAATAGACTGAAGCCTATCTCCTCTCCTTCCAACTCCCCAGGGAGCAGATGAGAGCATCTTTCCTGCAAAAGAGCATTTGTTTTTTTTAGACAAAAGTAACTAGAAGATGGACGGAAAGGCAACAAAGGCAAGAAACAAGATTTTTTTTCAGAGAACAAAAAAAAGAAAAAAGCTATAGATTGAAAACAAAACTATATTGATCCAATATTGATCCAATATGCATTGGCCAAACCACTACTGTGGCTGTACTGTGCAGCAGTGTTAAACACACCACAACCCCTGCAAGCACCTACCAATAACTACAGAAGTCAGTGCAACATGTTGCAGTTAGGATGTCCTAACTATCCTCCTTGTTAGGAGTCAAGCTTTTGCTTTTATAGTTTTAAAGAAGCAGGATGACTGGATAGGCTTTTCAAATTCATGTTCAAATCCTACAGGACAAAGTCTACGTGAAGCTCTTAAATATCTGTGTCACACGAAAAATGACAGTTGCAGATGCAGCCATCCTAATATAAAAAAAATAAACAATGATATACATATTTAATCAAATAGGAAAAAAGCCAAGACCAGAAATGGGGTCATTATTAAAATGCCAAGCACAATAACTTGTTAATTTTTCACTTGAAGAAACTGCAGAACGTATTCGGAAAATGATTCAGCAGAAAGCATGTTCCACAAAATCTTCAGCCATTTAAATTCCCCTTTCATTTTCTATCACACACAAGCCAGACTTGTATGCAATTTAACAAAAATTAAAAGTGCACAAGTCCTTGAAGCCCAGATATAGATGGGATGTACTGCCAGCAACCTGTCTTACTGTAACTGATAAACGGAATTTACACAGGAAGTTCAGACAAGGCAGTTTCAATCCATTTCTATGTACAAATGAAATACAAAGAAATGATAGTAGAAATATAGCATGTCAGAAGATATATTTATTGCTTCAGAAATGACCTCTCTTCTACGGGGGAACTAAAAATAGCGTTTAAATCTTTTTATCATGTCTCCATGCCACATATCATTGATGTAGATGGTGATAGATGAATGAAAAAAGAATGGTGATAGCTTAAGAATGGTGACAAATTCAGGAGCCCCAAAAGCTTTGAAGAGTATCTGAAGTATACATGTAACTGCACAAATGCAGTACTAACTAGTTATATGACAACTGACAAATGCAGCACATTGCCAGGGTCAGATTGTTTTTTCCAACCCTTTTTCAGCCAGCACTCTCCTCCTATTAACTCTGCAGGAATCAGGATGAGGAAATGATGCTGAGTTAGACTTGAGGTAAATCAAAAGTTTATCCACAACAGATATGCACTTACCAAACTGCTCTTCTCATGACTCACACAAAATATCTCTGCCAAAGTATAGACGTATAATTGATACTTGTTTAATAATACAAATAGTCTAGGAGATCGGAATTGTGCATTCCATTAAAAAGAAATGTCTGAAAGATCATAAATCTGGCTATTCTTTGGCTATTTATGAAAGATCATAAATCTGGTTAGCAAACGTTCACTTGCAGTCACAAGATAGTCAAGTTACCATCTGATCCCTGGTACAAGATGCTACCTTTCCAGGTTGTGCTCAAACTGCCAGCTGTCTGAGTGGAAAGTAACACTGCAGGATCCTCTCACTCTTTACTTAAGTCAGGGGGATCCCACTCAGGGGGCACCTTGTAGACAGTTATTCTAGTTCATGAGATTTTTACAGCTTTTGTGTACTCCTAGAGTACTCTAAGATACTCAAGAATGAGGGTAGAGTGTACAGGATTAAAATAACATATAAATTCTTCACAAAGATTTTTCCACTAATCACAGGAACAGGTTAAACAATTAAAAGCAACTCTCCAATTGGTGCAACTCAAACACAGTAGAAGATTTCTCCCATTCTGCAGTGAGTGACTTCATCCAATTTTCAAACCAATTTTAACCAACTGCCCCACACCAGTTCAGGAGATACTCTGGAGTAAAATGGAGTTAAAGTTTGCATGATATCCATGCATAACCAATCAAAACATTGATGGACATAGGACATAAAAGATGTTCATAATGTTCATAAAAGAACACAGAAATCTCCTCAGGGTTAGATGAGGGTGTTTTTTTGTTTGTTTGATTGTTTGTTTAGGCTTCAAAAAAGTAAAAAGTTCTGAACACAGTTATTCACAATGCCATCTCACCTTGCAGAACTCCCAGACCAGTTTTTCTTGCTTAAAAGAAGCAAGCAACACAATGGGATAAAGGCTTCACCTCCCCAGTGAGCTATTGCTAGACTTTCAACTCTGGGCAACTGGCTTCTTCAGTGCAAGTCCTTTATTACTACCATCCCACTTGCTTATATTTCTCAAAATGACGCATATTTGTCTCTTTGACTGTAGTTGCTTCCCACATACTTATTCACCTTGTTTTAAGTGTCCCTGGATTTCTTCAACTGTGCCTTTTATTTCTCCAACTCTTATTTACATCTTCACACTACATTGATTTTTCAGTCAATTAAGGTAAATTTGCACCAGTTTAAGAAAAACACAATCTGGCCCATAGACATAAGATATAAGGGACAATAAAGCCTTTCAAAACCAAATAGTGATTTGTCTTAAATCTCAGTTCTTTCTATAAACAAACAAAAAACAAAACAAAAATCAGAGTTTCTATCCCCCCCCCCCCCCCCCCCCCGGCTTTTTTTTTTTAAGGCTAAAAACATAGTTCCGAAAGATGGGATGAGCCAGTATAACAGTCCACAGTTCTCCACAGAACAAAGCCCTGCCTCTAGTCCCACATGCCTGGCACATTTATTTTGTGTAGAGAAGTGCACCAGATCCCGCCTGAGCTGATTCAGTTCACTAAATGAATAGAAACAAACCTAGCAGAGAAAGAAAAGGAAGAACTTCCTGCTCAGTTCACAACGTGCAGCAGCTCAACAACAGCTCAAACAAGAATAAGGCCAGAGGAGAGCAAGATGACATCACTTCAAGCCTGGGATTGAGGAGGGCAAGCCAAGCTTCACCTTGTGGCAAGGAACTGCCCAAGTACAAAAGCAGTATTTCCTGGACTGTACTTTATATTTTATTGATGAGAC
Source organism: Crypturellus undulatus (assembly GCA_013389825.1). Classification (NCBI taxonomy): domain Eukaryota; kingdom Metazoa; phylum Chordata; class Aves; order Tinamiformes; family Tinamidae; genus Crypturellus; species Crypturellus undulatus. The sequence goes on along the minus strand of VWPW01005312.1, from coordinate 227,099 downwards.
AGATGGATGGGAACACAGCATAAAACACTAATGAGTTTTGGCCATTTCTGATAGATAAACTGAAGATGATTGCTAGTCAAAAGATTTCCAGGGTGGTCTCTCTTTTTACAAATAAAACAAGAGCCCTTTAATTTCTGAAGAGGAAGTTGTTACTCCTGGGCATAAAACATTTCAAACCATTCCTGGGATGACAGTTACCATTACTGCCTACCTTAACCACAGCAAAATAACATTTGTTCTTGCAACTCAGAAATAGCAAAAAAAGTCACGTTGAAGTTTGAAAACTGTTTTCAGTACGTGAGCAGGTATTTCAGGTATTCCAGCTTTTGAAAGTTTTTCCTCTGTGTCCTGATCCTTTAAGCCCTACACAGGGCTTAAAATTAAAAGCTCTCCTTCATTATTAAGTCCAGCCATCTGCTATAACAAATTTAATCCCTCATAATTTGTTCAAACACTGATTTTCTAATAACCTCTTGCATTCACTCAGAATATTACGGCATTTCCCCCAGCAGTAAAATATCAGCCTTCATATTTTTTTCTAGTGTCAAATTGTAGCCTATTTACTCACTAATACTATCCACAGAACCATCAGATAATTCTGACAGTTTTATGACTTTTGTTTAAATGAGGAAATAAGTAATTAGATCTTTCAAGACTACACTCTAAGACAAATTTTAAAGCTACCAAATTCACAAGTAAAAGCTTCATTACTAGGCCTTTCCATCAGATTCATTTATTTAGTTGCAGATGGCTGCCCAAGAGTATAACTCAACAATTAGTTCTTGAGGCTAAAATGAACATTTCTCTCCAGCACATTCCACAACAATAATATTCTGCTGCTAGACTGCTGATGTACAGAAAGTTTATTTTACATAAGCCACTTGAGAAACCACAGCATTTTACAAATCAGCAATGTAATTTCAGCACACACAGAAAATTCTCAACTCCAGCAAAACTCATCAGGATTTAAACAGAAAAAAACCAAATGAACAAATAAACAAAAAAATCCCAGCAAAACTAGGAACACCTAAATATCAGCATTTTGAGTTTTATTTTTTTTTCTCTTTATGGTGTTATATGTGGTCCTTCTCAGTATAACTAGGTAGCTATTAAGTGTGAAGAATAAGTTTGCAGTGAAAGACGTTCTGTTGAAAAGCATCAATATTAAGTGCTGCTTACCAAGTTATTTTATAGTATCCCTTTTCATATCTGAGGGACCCTTAGAGGTTTTAGAAAGCAATCAAATTCTAGCTGTGCAGTGATTAAACTGATACACGCCAACTGTCCTGCATGAATTATTTACACATTTCTTGCACTTTAGGTTCAAATGCCAATAAAGTAAATCCCAGAGTAGCACCAATTAAGTCAATGAGTTTCAGTCATATTACCTGTGAGAACACAGTCTTCAGGTCAAAGTTTCAAAATTATTTCAGGTTAGCCTCATTTGGCAGTAGGGCAATCAAGTACTTGCCTATTAGCAAAAGTTTCAGCAACAAATACATTCATATGTATTCATATGAATATGTATTCATATGAATGTATTTGTTTATTCACAGCCTTCGTATCACAGCAAGGATGCAGTGAAAGATTTTCCCTTCCTCTTTAATGTAATGCTCCTAGTAGAAGAGAGGTAACAAATAAATAAATTTAAAGAGCTTTAAAATAATTTCCATTCAAACTGCTTTAAAAACATCAAAATCTAGTGTTGAAGTAGTACTCGGAGAAAGGGCTACCAGCAAAGGCAGCTCTAGTATTTGGGCAGCAGAGCCTTCACCAAACTCCAGCCATTCCTCACCACTGCCACAACCTGTCACATGCAGCAGCAAAGATGGTCACCCCGGAAACCTCTGCTGGTCCACACTGCTAGATACAGAGCAAACAAACCATCAAACATCATTATCTCCAAATCAAATTGCTTGTGTGATTAATGGGAAGCTAGTCTGGAAACAGCTACAGAAAGGTTTCTCTTGTTTTTTTCTGCTTAGCCCAACAGATCCTCAGAAACAAACCCAAAATCTAATAAGCTTACATTTGCCCTTCCAATTCAATCTACACTTGCAGATCTATATATTAACAATCCTTACTCCCTTTCAATTTATCCCAAGATACATGTACATATGTATATAATATATATTTTATTTTAAGCACTCCTCCACAATTGGAAAATGAAATACTTCAGTCAGTTCTACTTGAAAGTCTTCCTTGATAAAAAAAAATATATATATATAAGCAACCAACAATAACCCATGGAAGGGCATGTTGTTAATACAGAATCTGACCCTTAAAGACTTTGTTCTGTGGTTTTATTTTGTTATAGCATATATTTTTACTTGTAAGCTTTAGAGGCCCATTATGTCAAACCAAACTTGAGTCTGGACAGTAACAGCAGCTTCCATTGCAATGGTTGTTCTTCCTCCAAACATAATATCACTGTGTCAATAACTTTCCCCTATGAAAACTATGTTTCATTTTTTTTTCCTTCTATTTAAGTCTATCAAAAGATTCTCTTGATTTCTAACTTGGAACTCACAAGTTCTCCCTTATTCAGAATGTCACAAATTCCCTCAGGTTTAATAAAGCTGCTGCCAAACACAACTTATGCTTCTGGAAGGATACCCTCTCACTACCCTTATTTCAAGGGGATCAAACCAGGCAAACTGTTGCTACTATTATTAGGAAACTAATCTTACTTACTTTTCCATTCCACCTTTCAAATTAGAATGTCCATTCTTATCTATCATTATACTAAATTCACTATGCTGTGCATAAGTAGACAAAATTCTTCAGGGCAAAACGTGCACCTATCTAATTAAACTCAAGACACAGGCAATGACAAGCAAGATGGTTGCACAAAACATTCTTTTTGACACACCCTGAAACATTTTAATGAATAACTCAGATTACGAGATATAAGCACAAGCTTTTTCCTTGTTTTTCTTGAGCTGAAGAACAAGTGCCTTACACACTACTTAAGGCATGCACCATTACGGCCGGGCGGCTGGGGAAATAGAGACGCATGATCTTTATGGACCTATCTTTCAGCACCATAGTGACAGCAAACCCCTACACTACAATATTGCAATAGAATATTAGAAATAAGAAGTGAATTATAGCATACCACTGACTCCCAAAGAAGATTGGGCAAAGTAGCCGGAAACTAGTCCAAGGAACCCAGTGAGGGAGTAAAATCTAAATCATGGAATAGCTGAAGGCAGTTTCAAAATGACCCAACATGAGTAGAATGGGACCTTCCCACGTAATATTAATTTCAGATAACTGATAGGAACCAAGCTTTCTCTGCATTGCTCCTAAGATCAAACTCCATGATGAATGAGAAAGTCTTCTGCCTCCCTGAAAGCCTTTGATCCTTCACAGAGTTTTTTTTTTTAATCAGAACAAAACTCAAGGTTTTTCAAGTCTGAAAACAGAAAACGAGCACAGGAAAAATAAACCAGAGACACAATCCTAAGATCCTGCCAAATAAATACTTCAGCAAAACGTCTGCTGTTTTGTGTCTTCTTCCTAAAATTGCAAATTGAATCGGGGAAAAAAAAAGAAAAGAAAAAAAAAAAAAAAAAAAAAAAAACACTTTCTTTAGTATAGTAGAACTGAAAGCAAACGTACACAAACATATGGGAACATACTCATTTCAAATCCATTAATATTTTCTGATGAAAACCCTGCACTTTATTCTCAACTGATATCCATCTATTCATGAAGGCTTTATCATGAATAAGTAGAGTATTATCACACTAGATATTCAAGTTCAGGGTGCCTTATAATCAATGTAGTATCATCTACTAAAAAGAAGGCAACCCCTCCAGAAAAAAAGAAAAAGAAGAAAAAAGAAATTTCAGAACTTCTCCAGCTTAGAAATCTTTTTTCCACAGCTATGGAGAAAGAGAACTGAGCATGCTAGTAGAATTGATGACTTAGGAACTAACTTTGGTTAAGGACTAAAGCAATAATTCACATCATTGTATCAGTCCACCTCACTTTCTGTTATCTAGCACTCTACTGCCTTCTCATTAGCATATCTAGATTAACTCAGGGAATGCAGAAACCACAAGCAGAAGGAGGTGTATTATTATAAACAAAGTTACAGAATGCGATTAGAATCTGATACTGAGTTATATTGAGATTTTATTTTCTAGTAAGAAGAAAAAGCCCTGAAGAGAATACATTAAAGAAGGGAGGAAGAGCGAGACAGAGAGCGAGAACACACAGATAGCTTGATTGCCAGAAGATATTCATGTAATTAAATTTTAATACTGCCTCCTCTCTGAAGAACAGCTCTTACCTAAAGCAACTGATTCAAAAAATAGTCACTTTGGAAGTGAAAACTGCTTCAAAAGAGTCACAGAACTATGATTTAATTGTATTTCGGTCTATGTCAAAGCTGATACACAATCTTGGATACACTACCATCTGTTCTGAGAAGACAGCATGCTGGACAATCCCTCTGCTAAGCTAAGCTTCTAGCTCAAGATTTGAAATTGACATACGTTTTAATGATTTGCACTTAATCAAACAGGTTTACAAGATATTAGAGCTGCCAATTAATTATTTCAGGCAATGAAAGCAGTAACAAAGAAAATACTTAATCTGTCAAGCATCACTTTATCTACAGCCCTCTCAGTTTCCTCAAACACTTTAAAAACTTACACAATACACTGAAGAGAAGCCATATGCTACCCCTACCATTAGAGAGCAGCACAAGCTAATATGAGAAGAAAAATACTCTTCCTTCCTACTTGACAAAACATGCATATGTCAACCCCAAATGCATCAAGAAAGAGGTGGAAAAATGATAATGTGGGACTCCAAGGGAAGGACAAGACTGGACACATGCACTACATGGAAGTGATAAGAGACAGCACATTTTCATAAAGCAGGAGGTTTACAGTTTTAAGAAAAACAGGGCAATAATTTAAAAACAGAGATTGCTGTTAGATGTATTATCAATTTCAAAGAAAACCTGGGTAATATAAAAAGAGAAACTAACAAGTATTTTAAAATACCATTTCATATTTGTTCTGCTATCTAATGTTACTTGCATGGTGCAAATGACCTTCCTAATCTAACACAATTTTGGAAGCCAGACTGACAAATATCAAACTTGTCTGTACTAATCCCAGTTTCATTTCACACTCCCACATGTCATGCTCCTTCCTACCTGCTTACTTGAACTTCTGTCATCCACACAACTTCCTTATATTGATTCAATTAACACTGGCATCTCCGCCCCAAATGGTAGCAACTCTTCCTTAAAACAGTCACAAAGATCACGCCCCACTCGCTGTTTCCTCATTCCCTCTTGCAAACTGAAAACAAGGACATGACTCATATCAGTTCATCCCTTTCACCTTTAAAACAGGTTATCTACTAAAAAGGTAACACATGTATGATGTTGCATCAGGAACCAAATGATACTTGTGCCTATATATCAGGTCAGGGGAGAGATTTATCTGAATTTTCATGTCAGCCGACTAGTTTCACAACAGAGCAAAAGTAAATTAAAATGATAAAATAAGTACCAAAATCTGACAGGCACAACATTTTTTTTTTGGTAGTAAAAAGATTTCTAAGGTTCACATGCTCATTTTTTAAGGGCAGATAGAGAGGACCTGTCTTTCCTCCCTCAACTTTTACGGTACCCTACAATGTGCTTAAATTTAAAGTTTCTTTAGCTGGCTGATTCTTCAGCTGATTCAGTTTTCTACTAAGGACAAGGAAAGTAGGGAAAAGTTGAAAAGTAAAACATTATCTTTTTCTATGAATACAAAGGAACTACCTAGAACTTCAATGAAATTTGGCAGTTTAACAAATGGAAACTTTAAAAGAACAAACGTGATGACAATAAACATCTGGAGAAAATTCACTGAGGCAGTATCAATGAGCTATGTTCCATGCAGCAAAAGAGGTCTGCACTGGCAAGATCAGCAGTTTCAGGCTTTCTCCATCATCACCTTTGTGAGAAACCCTTTAAAACATCAGCTAAAGTCATGATCAACATGACCTCCCACATACAGGACATTAATCCAGAACTCCCCACAGTCACACTGTGCCCCACAATGCAGAAACAAACAATATGTCACTGAATGCTAAAGCTGGCTGTGCTGTTAAAAAGTTGATCACAAAACACAATTTTGCATCAGGAAGTGCATCAAAACTACACCTTGTTAAACTAAACACACGCAAAGGAGAAGAAATGCACACATTTATGATTTAAATTAAATTCATATCTGATATATAACAAGGCCGCACACATACAAAAGAATGTGGCTATGAAAAGGGAGCATATTCATTTGCACGAGGCTAAGCATTCAAAAATGATTTTGCAGAAGCCTTGCTAACCTGTCTGGGAGAAATTCCCCCAGACAAAACAAATTAATTCTCAATAGGGAAGGTCTTAGTTCTCAATCTCTTAGAAGCAAGTAGCCAGAATTCTGAAATAGTTTTCAGAATGCTATTTTAAGGAATCATGCACAAATTAAATAGGTAACCAGTGAGGAAAGAAAGAATTATTTAGCACAAGTACAATTTTCAGTGAAGAGCTCATAGTCCAGCTTGGCTGTGATAAAAGTAGACTGGAACTTTCTAAGCAGGATCTGAATCAGAATCCTCTCAAAACAGCATGAACAAAAACTCTCGAAAGTTTTAATTCCTTATGAGAAGACACTACCATTTCACTGAAGTTAATTATAACATGATATCAGTATAGAATAGATTGGATGATCCAAGAGATTCCTTACTGTTTTCTGCTCCTAAATTTTAGAGATGATCATACCAGATTAAGCCACAGAAGCAACTAGAGACGTTATAACAATCCTTTAATATCATCTTCTCCCCGCTATTAAACAAAGAGGTAGTCCTCCAAACTAGCCCATTTCCTCAAGAGAAATAATATCAGATTGAGCTCTCTGCCCTCCACATCATCACACCTTTTTTTTCCAGTGCCTTTAATGCCATCCTGCTTCAACCTATACTTCTAAGTAACACAAAATGAAATATATACATAACTTAAACAAGTGATCACACTTTTGTTTTTAATTCAACATGAAGAAAAGGATGTGTGCAGCATCACTGAAACAGTAAAATACTGTGCACAAAACGTTAGCTCATAAACCACTAGACTTGTAATTTTTCCAATTTCTGAGAATGATTCTGATGGAAAATCTAGAAAAAGAGAATATCTCTAATTTGTAACTGATACTAATTCCTCCTGTCTCATGTATCAGTTATATCCATTATAACTCATCAGAGATAGGATTATAAGCTTGATTTAAATACTATCTTTCTACTTTTATTTCTCTGTATCAATTATGTGATTTATAATTATTATAAATATAATAAATTATGATAACATTATATATATAACTTTATAACAATAACATTTATGCTGCAATTATTATTATATATTTATAAATTTATAGGCAGAGATATTATTATATATTTATAAATTCATAGGCAGAGATTATAACTGTGCTCTTGGCCAAGCTGTCCCTTAGCTTAAATAATTATTTTCTCCCTTGGATTTATCTTTTCAATTTGCAGCGTATCTTAAATACTACTGGCATATACATAATTTCAAAAGGTACATCCTAAATGAACTCTTGATGCCTGAGGTTTACAAGTCATTCGACTTGTCATTTTCATGTGTAGCTTAAAGTGGAAAAATCGTTTACTGAAGAGAAAAGAGGAGAAATAAAAAGCAGGAAAAAATAGACACTGCATGCAATGGCAGAATTAAACTTGGCACAGAAGGCAACCCCAAGCCTCTTTAGTATGTTTCCAGCACATGTGGGAAAGGAGTAAGTAAAAAGTGCACACAGAAAGGCCTCAAGTGATCAGAACTGAGGAGGAAGAAGAAAAAGAATGTGCACATGGGCAAAAGAGAAACTTTCTGCCATATTTTTCATGATTCCAGCATACTTCCACCTGAAGTACGTATCCTAAGCAGAATCACAAACCCAAAACTGTAAACTGGTACAAGAATCATAGAATGAGGCACAATCCCACTTCTGAATAGGCTAGTGCATGTTTTCTATTATATGCTTAATACTTAATATTGCTTTACTATCCTAACTTACTCTGTGTTTCAGCTTCAAAGAACTGTGGGATTCAATGAATATTTGTTGCTATTACTGAGGGTAAACAGAGAGAGAAAAAAAACCCTCCCACAGACTACAAAAACTATGATTTCTTTCTAATATGCAGTCAAAGAATGGGTTTTTAAGAGAAAGCATTCACACACATTAAAAAAAATATATCTATCTGAAACCTCTTAAAAAAAACCATAACATAATTTAAAAGGCAAAAGCAGACTGCCTAGTATAGGAAGTCATAAGTATTTGAATAACCTAGAGATCTCAATTTCCAATCACTGGTCCTTTTTGTCTAAAAAGAAAAATTAAATAGAGAGCTTCCTGCACTCAAAGCCCAGAAGACTCATAACAATCATATGATATTGCTAGTGTTTGTTACCACTTCTCATTAACCCGCAGACAAAAGTCTATATTGTCCCAGGGAGAAAAAAAAAAAAAAAAACCACGACACTGGACACTTCAGATCTGTTTCATTTCCTAGATGCTGATAAACCAATCCTGCCAAGGATTGTCTTTGATGATGCAGTGTGTTTTTGGAAGAACAAAAATCATCCTTTTGGAATGCATCAAATCCAAAGTCTTTTAAAAGCAAGAAAACAAAACCATATGCCATGAAAAACAGAAACAAAAACCTACACCTTACATTTTTGTGCCCTATATTTGAGTTAAAAGAGAGCAAGAGCATCAAGTGTTTTTACTTTCACATTTCTGAAAGCTGAAAGAAATGAGGAAAATATTACAAAACTGTGGTGATACTGCTGAAAAACTGAAGCCAGATACAAAAATATTAAATAAACTGAAATTAATATAGGAAAATTTAAATAAGTAAACAAAAATCTTACTTTGCTTAGACAGCCTGAAATTCTGTCCTCACTGGAATTAATGGTAAAAGGATGTAACAAGGCTGCAGAATACAAAAATAGCTAATTCATTGTAATAATCTTCACCAATTAATATTAAAATGGTGATTTCTATCAATAACTTGGTATCATCCATATCACCATGACAGAAAGTAATTTTCAGCGCTTCTTCAAATAGAGTTAGGAGAGAGCAGTCCATCAAAGCTTTTAATAGAAAAGATACAGAACATCCTCATAATGGCAAAACCTTTTTAAGGAATTTGAGTGTGAGGGTAGCCACGAACTATCTGTTCCCTTTTAGACAATTTTGAGCTCAACAGAATAGTATAATACTGTGGTATTATACTCCATTTTATTTGAAATGAAATGTTTTCCTCAGAGACCGAATTATATCTCACTTACCATAACCTACACCACGTCCCAGACTGGGTAGCATAAAAAATGCTCAGGTTTGTAGTTTGATAAATACAAGCTGCTTAGCTTATCTTTTCCCTTCACATGAAAATCCCAAAAACAAAATAGTATTCCAGAAATCACTGTCCACAGATTTATGAACTAGTAAAAATACTCTAGGTAGCAAAACTTGCCATTAAAAGTCTAACAAAACCAAGAGATGAACTGTAACATTTTAAAGGAGAAGTATGTTAAAATGCAGCTCTATTTCATACATAAATAATAGTTATTGGAGAAAGAACATTTCTAGAAATGATTGAGCCCAAGAATCATGTCTAGATTTTACTCCTTCGGAGTAAAAAAACAAACAAACAAACAAACCCTCCTGAACTTTAATTTCTAAACATTCACTTTTGATTTAAAGATCATTTGATCAAAGATATTGCAGGACTTGCCAAATCTGTTCTTCTTTCCCCCTGCTATTAAGAGATTTTCTCAATAGAAATTGACTGAAATAAAGACCTTTATCTCACCATTGTTATCTATAACACTGAAAAAAATAAGCCTTAATACAGTCAAGACCCATCTCTGTTTTTTCCTTTAATTGCTTGTTCTGTAACAGCAAGAGAGTTAGTCGACCCAAATAAACATATGTACAATAGTGGGTTGTGTATAACATACAGTGGATAACAGGAAGGTTTCCCAAACTGTCACAAACCTGCCAGTAAGTCTACAGGGCAGAGAGCAGATATACTAGCATGGGTTTGGAAGCAAAAAAACTACAGTGTCATGGATGCAGTGCCATACAAATATGACTAACCTGCCTCTGAAGCTAATCAAAGCATCTCAATATGGCATTTCTTAGCACTCCTTGCTCTAGGGTTTGGTCCTGCAGAGCCAGCACGGGTGCAGGCATGTCCACAGTCCTTTTTCAATAACGAGACAGGGAATTCCACCTGTTTTTCAATTGCTATAGTGAGGTGAAGATCTAAGAAGTTTCACACATCTAAAAGATATAGGGGAAAAAAAAGTAGGAATAACATTTTAACATCCTATAGATCCTCCTATCTCTGTCAGATGACATAAAAGTAGAGATCTAGAGACCATGGATTACCAGTGCTGCATTCTTCTATTGTAGACACTGTACTGCAATGTAGACACTATTATAGACACTGTACTGCATCACTCAAATGACCAAAAGGCACCTCAGAATCACCTAGCTCCCTGTGCCTGCTTCACAGTCCGCATACACTTGACTCATCTGTTTATAAAGATGTACAACTTTTCCTAGCAATCTATGGTAAAGTAAGAGTGTCTAACAACCATGAAAACAAAAGACTGAAGAGCAAATAGGTACATTTCCCTCATTTCTTCACTAACTTTCTCTTCTTTGAAGCTAAAATAACACCTTAATTCATTTAATCATTCCTCCAGATATCCAAGTAGTCTTACTGCTCCTCTCTAGACCCCTTACAATAGGTCCATACTTATTGCCTTTTTTTTTTTTTTTTTAATCTTCAAAATCACATACTAACCCAATTCAGGCTTTTCCTCTGTTGAATAGACTTTTTTATGTAACTTGCGAGAAAGTATTTCTGTTCTCTCTTCTGTGATGGGGTCACAGTACACTAAGAACCAGAAAGGTCGTAAAGGCTTACTGGAGCATAACTCAAGGGGAGGTAAGTACACATTTGGTCTCTCTGGCCTTTTCTGATCACTCCCACCAAATAAGTAGAAGTTAAGCTACCAAGAGGCAGTAATCACTTCAGCATACCCTTAATGTCTTTGAACTAAGGAACAGGGCAGTGAGGCTCATGCTTTTGCTATGCAAACTCCTATCCCAATCTGTGAACCAGAAAGGATGACCTTTGCTGGGGGCAGGATTCAGCCATTCTGTGACAATGCCACAGTATGATATTCTCTAACTTAGAATAACATCACACTGTTGAGTCCTAAGTCTCAAATCCTTAAGAGTGAAAAAATAACAGAAAAACAGAGAAACAAGAAAAAACACAATATGATCTGCTGAGTCCCTTCCCAGAGGAAATAATTCAAACGTCTTTGCACTTACCCACAGTTGGTTCCTCTAGACATTCTTCAATGAAAGAGTGAAGTTTCTACCATAATAATTCAAGATATCAGGGCTCAACTGTTCCTCCTCTGTTTGCAAGGTCTGTTAGCAATTTTGAGAAACAAATCACATTGGTTTATCTCAGTTTAATTTTTTAAAGATTAATATGGTCTAATGTTCATTTCTTTATTATCTTCTAGTGCTTTAGAAGAGTTTAACTCCCAGGAAAAATTCTGGAACAAATAATTCAAGTAAAAGAAATGGGTCTACAAGCGCTCATTTCCACTTCACCCCCACCAACACTCTAAACAGCCACTATAATTGCTCTTCTCAGTCTCACAGTATTGCACATACTCTCTGGGAGTTAACTGTAGCAGATCAAGGATTACATCAGTTCTTCTTATCCCTTGAATAATGCTTTCTAATTTTTTCAAACTTAAACTTAGAGAAGTGCCCTCTAACCTGTTTCTTCCTTATTCCAAGCTACAATTTTATCATTTGCCTTGAATATCAACTGTTTTAGCCTCGTAGTTCCAGTTTCCCTTATTAAGGATGTGTTGAAAAAATACTTTACTCTTAATCTGCCAACAGCTTCAATCTTCAAAGAGCAGTAAACCTTCCCTGTCTTTCATTGTATCAATATTATATTTTTATAATGATTTCTTCTTTCTTTTTTTGCAAAGGAGACTTTCTGCATGCATTACATGCTGTGTTTTTATACCAGTCCCTAGTAACCTGACCTGGTTCCTTTCTGTTTGTTGCATTTGAGGTTAAAGAGATTACCAGTAGCCAAGCCAATCTCCCACTGATTTTCCTATTTTTCTCTGGAAAGGAAGAGCTTGCATTTTTGCCATTAACATAATTTCTTGAAGTGACAAGCTCTCCTAAATTTATTTTGCCCTTAACATACTGGTGAACTGGTGGATAAGGTTCACGCAAGCGCCTTACCCAAAGCTTGCCTTTCTAAAATTAACTATTTTACTGTAACTTTTCACATGCTGTAAACCAAACTCTCTCATTCAGTTGCTCTTACACAAGTTAATTGCCTTCTCTTGATTAGGCTAAAGCTTAGAAGAGCTCATCCTCTGGTTGTTTTGTCCATAATTAGTATCAGGAAAGCATCACTTAGGTTGTCCAAGAATGCAACCTGCATCCTCCCACATTCTCTTCCCAGCACTCCTGGGTAATTAAACTCCTGTGCTCCAGGTGATTCCTGCTGTGTATTCACAAATATCCCCATCCAACAAATCTTCCTGGCTTGGAAGCCTTCAGCAACCTCCACCAAAATAGTCTCTGTGGGTTTTTTTTTATTCACAGCTTATTAGCTGAACTGTTTATAACAGAAGTTTCTTTATTCTGTCATCAATTGCTTTTTTCAACTCCCTTATTTTATAGACTCAAATACATCTGTTCTTAAAGAAGTTTCAAAAAACATGTTTATATCTGAATATTTGAGCAGATTTTGGCCTAGCAACTATTTAAACCATATCTTCTGTCACTGACTCCAATGCTGAGCGCTCCTGAAATGCCACAATGGAGTTAATATATATATATTAAATCTAACCTTTTGCTACTTCAAGTGCCAAAATCCAGTAAAACATTACTGCTAGTAATGAAATCTCTTCTCCTGACAGTACAACAAAGTTTTATCCCCCTCGCTTGCTGTCATTTCCAAAAAGAATTGGGACTCTCCACCTACTGATTCACTGCATGTGCACCTGTTACAGTAAAACTAAAATGCATTGCAAGTGCTAGATTTAAGCCAAGTACAGTTTAGCATTTCCTAAACTAATACAACAGCCATAAAATCTGAGGCAATACTATCATATCTGAATTTTAAATAGTCAAGGAGAGCAATCGGGTAACACTTTATTCATCTTTAATTCATTTAACCTTTAAAAGTGCATCTGCATACAAAGTAGTTCAAATGCTACTGAATTTTCCTGAAAGCTAGTGGGAAATGTTCATGCATATACAAGCCGAATTCTGTTATAATTTTCTTACTTACAGGCAAAGAATAGAAGAAACATTAATGCTTAGAAAAGAGTTCAGACAACTTCTTTATACACTAAAAGTCAAATAATTCTGTCATTTTACTGAGCTGACTTCAGTGCCATCAGAAACAAAGAACTATAAGCTCAAAAGCTTCTCTACTTCTGTAAGTATAGTAGTTAATCTAATAAACGGTATTACTCCATTTTTGACCTTTGCTTCTATGTCCTTAATACAGATCAGTAAATACAACAATTTACCACTTGAATATCACAGAAAGTGAGATATTAAAATATTTTCAAATGGACTTACAGACATTTCTAATTAATACATTTTATCAAATTGCTGAAAAACAACATTAACAAAATGCATAACTTGGACTTAATATGTATCATAAATGCAATTTTGCTGAACTTAGTCATTTCTCTTTGTTTTTTTCAATAATTTTAACAGCAACAAAAAAATCTTTACTGAAGTTTTTGAGGTCCAAGGCCACCACTAGAACTCAAAGAAGGCAAACCTAGACTAAGAAAACTGCAAAACCATCTCAATATTGCTGTATATTTTGCTATAGAGGAACACCTTCAGCACAGGGCTGTTGCTGGCAACAATCACTGCTACAAAAATCATGTCAGCTAAATACTGCCAAGGGTAGATTACTCATCAACATCCACAGAACTTTGCGGTATCTGACATTGGTTCACAATGCTATCTCCCATCGTGGTTCCCATTTCTGGGACAAAAGCATTAAGTAAAGAAATTAACCATAAAAAAAAAAAAAAAAAAAAAAAGTTTGTGCCCTCCGCATTTATTTTCTCCATTTTTTTTGACTTTTCAGAGAACTTAGTATTTTCACTTTTATGTTTCTCAGTGTATGAAAATGTTTGAAAGAGTCAATGAATAATTTCAATGGTTTACATGAAATCATTCAAAGAATCATTCAAAGCAGGCAAGTATTAATCAGAAATTCAAAAAAAAAGAATTTATCCTCTTACAACTGGAAGTGTCAGAAGTAATTGCAAACTGCATGCCCCATGCACCCCTCTATTCAAGGTCAAATGTTGATTTAGAAAAACAAAACAAAAACATGCAAACAAAACACACACAAAAAGAATTCACAGTAAAAAAAAAAAAAAAAAAGAAAAAGAAAAAGCTAAACTCTCACTCCTTTCCAACGTGAGAAACATAACCCCCAGTGAGGCTAAGGCCTCCTTCCATATTGCAGTCATTCCAATATTTGGGCACTTAAATAACAACACAGGAGAAAAACAAGGTGCAGCATACCCTTTTCTGAAGAAGCTGATGCTTCACAGAAAAATAGTTGGCTGCTTGATCTCTATCCTATCTATACGTCACTCAGGCAAGCATGAGAAAAAATAGCATGTATTCTGAGTCACATGCCCAGAGGAACACAGCCACCACCTCCACCATGAACCTGCACCTCCTGTAATTGGGAACTTGCATTCACCACTTCCTGCAAGGCCCAGCAGTAAAGTTATTGGTAGTTTCTCATAGGTAATCTTGTCTTCTGTGGTTTTTCTTATAGAAGTACAATTTGAATCTATCACCACAGCATATAGTAAAGTATGTATGGCACAGGAAAAGTAATGAAAATATCACAAATGTGCAAAGAGGAAACAATACAGCAATGTTTACTACAATACACTGGTCCAGTGCTGGACCTGTGTAACAAGATACGACACACAGATGTTTCAACCTAAACACGTGATTATAAAAGCAGTAGCTTCTTACAGTCTCTTCTTCTCTTATATGTCAAAGATACATATACTCAAAGAAACAGATTCCCACTGTTCTTAATGTGATGTGAATACGACAGTGCAGCAGCAAGCCAATTTTGTCTGCTTTTCAAATTTGTTGTATTATACCCTAGAGCAACCGCCTGCCTCTTAATGTGGCTTTTCAGTGACATCAAACTGAGTTAACACAATTCAGTTAAAAAGCCCACACTACTTTTCGAGTCTGGCTGCATTACAGTTTCTGTTTGCTCGCTCTTGAAGGACATCACTTAGGTATTCAGCAAATATCTTAAAAATGTTTAGTTACTACAAATATATTAACTGTTAATTGTTAACAAAATTAACTCAAAAGTACAATATTTTGAGACATATGGTTCCCTTCCTGCTTGTTCTCAGTGGTATCTGAGGTCTTACTATAGGTCTTCAGGAAATCTTTCTAGCTGTAAGCTCTTGCTGGGTCACTTTTCCGTTCTCCTGGCATATTAAGCTACAATTAGAATATAGCTACTACATTAGGGCAACTTTTAACAAAATTTTTCACAAAAATAAATCCTATCCTTAACTGACACAGTACACTGCCAACTTGTTAAATATGAACCACAGTTCAGAGTAAAGGAAGTGATTGCCTTTTATCAAAAATTAGTTCAGCAAAGGCCACAAAATATGTTTTTATTGCAATATAGTTAAAAAAAAAAAAAAAAAAAGTTATACCAAGGGATGCAACTATAACTATATAAAATTGTGAGTACCCTACTGTTGAGGAACTTGATCAGAGATACAAGGGGAAATGACAACATTTGGCTATGCATCTATAGTTAAGTGGCAAAACTTACATAATAATTTGCCTGACATTTTTAGTAGTAATCTAGCTACACATTTCCCTCACACAGAAGCAGGTAATATGCC
Organism: Crypturellus undulatus; assembly: GCA_013389825.1. NCBI lineage: Eukaryota > Metazoa > Chordata > Aves > Tinamiformes > Tinamidae > Crypturellus > Crypturellus undulatus. Next base: position 211,012 of record VWPW01005312.1, on the reverse strand, counting down.
CTCTACAAGGCTAATTATTATTAGCCCAGAATTAACTGTCATGGTCTAGCAGGTATCATCATTTTGCTGGTAGGCATTTCCGTATTACTTTTTACTTTGACAGGAGAGGAGAAGGTTATTGATTTCTCAATAATTTACCCACTCTGGGGAGCTACCATTGTGTGAAGGAGAATAAATTCTAGGACAAATTCTGCAAGCTCCAGGAAAATGTGTTGCATTCAGAGACAAAATACAGCATCTCAAAGCCTTACATACACTTTATTCAGTCTAGTTTGGAATCTCATTCCTTCTTTTTAGATTCTAGAGGAAAAACAAAAAGCATTATTTGTATGTATGGAACAATTGCTTCAAATCTTCTGCATACAGATGCCATTTGTGTCACGTTCCTGAACTTTTCTCTGTAAATGATCCCACCTCTTACCAAAGCTAACATGTTTTAGATCCTTCTGTGTGTGCCTTGGTCCCTGCTACCACATGTCACAAGCCCTTCTCTTCCCTGCTATCATTCCACACAGAATTGCATCACCTGGACAATCCTTCTACAAATGACGGAAATCTTCAATTTTTTTTAGCCATAGAGGAAAGTGTTCTTATTGTACCATCAATGAGACTCACTTAATAAAAGATATCTATATATAGAAATAGGAAGTTTTGTATGATCAATGCTGTAAGCGAGAAAGCAACGTAAGGTACATAAGATCTTGAGGCTTTGTAACACCAACTTCAGCTGTGAATCTCAACACCTTCAAACCTCCATAAGTCTACAGTTTAAAATACAACAATATAAATTACTCTAATTATTCTAGAAACAGTTATTGCTGTCTGGATTCATACACATATACAAAATAACTGTTCTTTTTGTCTAGTTAGTTTTCAGATCTGATAGACTCTAACTGACTGTCCACATCCACACAATGTACCCCGATTTCTACTTTCAAAAAGGATGAGTCAAACCAGGAAAAAGGTACTCTTTTCTCGGAACTGGATGGTTTGCTTCAGTTTTTAATGAAACAGCAATTGTTAAACAATAGACATACCAGGTGCTACTTAAAAGCATTTATTTTTCCTCTTGCTATCCTGTAGGGACTGAAGGAAATTCAGAGATTCCAGACTGATAGTGTCTCATTTTTGACCGAGACTGGCCTTTGAAGTATCTTTTGGAAGCACTCCAGAGTTACTTCAACTCCTCTAATATTATTAGAAAGCATTAGAAGCTTTTATATGTATGTGTGTGTGTGTATGTTTATATAGGTGTTATATACTTGAAATACAGGTGTCCACTCTCATATGATACCTTACCCGAAATACTTCCGAAAGCAAAGATGCTGCCCTGAGCAGAATGCAGGACACAGAAGCAGTATTTGCCAACAGCCCTCCCGGATGCCTTTTTACTGGGGAGGCTCTTCAGAGATGGATAGGGAATAGGATTTAATCCTACTGTTGTAGGTCAGACAGTCTTACGCTAAACGATTATGTGGTGAGGCTGAGCTCACAACTAAGCTAATGATGCCAAGTCAGCACGTTTGAGTAGAAGGAAGGCTGTTGTTGGGAGAGAAGAGAAAAAAAAAAAAAAAAAAAAGGGGGAGAAATTGAGCCTTAGAGACTAAATGTCTGTAAAAGCAAAATATAGATGTGTGTGACAAAAAGGATGGCTAGAATAAAAGGTCAGAAGACCCCTGTCTTCCACAACAGATAACAAACAACTGGAACAAATATCAACTGCTCTAGACATGTCAGAGGAGAAAAGATGCACCTTTCAAATGTCTGAAAGTACAAGTCACAATTATTCTAGGATGTAGAGACCTGCATTTTAAAAACTTGAGTATGCAACTCAAGCATTTAATAAATGAACTGTATTTCCATAAAGCTAATTAAAATCTTAAAAGTTCCTGCAATGAAACCTTCTGTAAACACCATGGAGGAATATTTCTATATTAATAAAGATACACAAGCTTGGAAAGGGGCAATTGTGAATAAACACACACCTTAGAATTTGATGTACATCAAAGTAATCTCAATAACCCTTCAAGGAAAGAAGTTCAGCAGAGAAATTGAAGTTTCAGATGCCACCAAAAGTCTATAAGCATGAAGACTTAAGCTTAAAAGGCTTCAAAGTACAATCTTTTGAAAAGGAAACATGTATATAGATTTTTAAAACTCAATTTAACATCAGGATCAAATAAAACCATGCCAGGAGCAGTTTCTCCAATTTTACTTCTTGAAGTTTTGGATTCTCTTTTGGAATAAAAATCACAGCGCATAATCAGTCTTTTTTCACTCGTATCAGCATATAGTCTGGATGTAATAAAGTTTTTTAAAAAAGAATAAATTAAGAATGCAAATGAAGTTATGATTCTTCTGCAGCTCTGCACATTACAGTTTTCATCATTCAAACAGAACTCATTTTTCTGAGCACATATCGTCAATCTTTACCACTCAATGAATAGAAAAAAATAGCTGTTAGTAGAAATTGATAGAAAACATTTATCTTGATTCAGAAAGATGACAGAAAAAGGTGTCTACATGTTCCATCAGCTCAAAAACTGCAAGCACCATCCTCACAGTAATATATCAGTGGTAGAGTCTTACCCTTTGAAACAATACTTTAAAGAAGGGATTGTAAGGTTTTCTATCTTATGTTTCTGTCTTGACTTTTCACCTTTATTAAAGCACAGGCAGTATGGAACAAAAAGTAGCAGTGTTAGGTCCTAATTCTTAAATTAATTTCAAGTCAGCCAACTCTATACACAATCCAGCAGAAGGCAACATGAATGATATGAAAACCCTAATTGATTTCAGCCCTTAAAGTACTGTACTACCACCCAATTGCCCTTATCCTTAAAGGTTTTCTTCCATAAATTACAATGTAAAAAGAGGCTGGGCCATAAATATAGGTCTATACTGCATCATCTAACAGTATTACTATGTTGGAGATCACAAAATGGACAGTTTATCATCACACCCTCTTCTCCCCGAAAAGAAAAATTAGATAAAGGCATAATGCTTAGCCACTAAGGAGGTGAGGCCTCAAATCTTTCTTAGGGCTACAAGGCAAAATGAAAACAGTGTTACAGGAATGAAAAACACAGCTATAAACTCTTCGGCAGGATCAGTGTCACACTGATCAACAGATAATATCTTGATAGGGAGGACACTGGCAGATCCTGAGGTCTGTATCACCTCAGCCAGAACAGGTAAGGTGCTTTGTTAAAGTAACATTTCTTTTGAGGCATTTATGTTCTTCCTCTCAACGACTGAAGTATATTAATGCAAACTTCAAAACCAACCACAGAGAAAGGATGGGAGTGGCAAGGAAATCTGAACAAAATTTCCAAATGCTACCAAACACATATTAGCCTCTCTAACTTGCAGAAATCACATCCTCTGATCTGTCAAACTCTCCTACGCTGACAAGTTGGTGCTTTGCACAACATCCTCAGAGGTGCCATGCCCCCGTCTGCACCTACAGGTCTGTCCACATGGAGCAACTTAAAATTGCACCTGCTGATAACCGAGACGACAGAGGCCGCTTGCACAAGCGAACACCACCTCACCAGTACGTCCACGCTGCCTCCAAGATAAGAGCAGCATGGAAATCACCTCATCCTGAGGTGCCCCTCTGTCTACCTGGGGCCTGAAGCCACTGAGGCCTCTACTGCAGGCAATGTGAAGGGGAAAATTGCCTCTGGAAGCCTGCTCAGCAGTGTCATATATTTTCTTAGCAGAAGGAAAATAAAAACGAAGTTAGTATTACCAGACTGCTGGGACAAAAGTCAGCTCGAATGTAACACCACACAGCTGACAGCATGCATAGAAACACGCAAAAATATTGGGTGAAATGTCACATCTGCAAAGGGAAACCCTCCTGGCACATGGCACAGCATTCCCCACTCTCTCAGCTCATTCCCGAGAACAGTCCACGGGCAAGTCGAGGGGTTCGGCCACAAGAGCTCTCAGGGAGACAGCCTTTCCTGCCCACCCTCCAAAAACGGCCAAGCGAGGGGATTACGAGGGAATTATTTCCCTGACCTACATCCTCGCCGCCATTACCGGTCAGCCGCGACCCAGCGCCGGGGCACGGGTCCCCCAGTCCAGCCCGTCCCGTCCGGGCCCGGCGGCCCCCACGTGCGCCGGCGGCAAACGGCAGCGGCGCCGCTACAACCGCCCGAACGGCCGCCACCCGCCCGCCGCGCGCAGCTTCCCCACCCCCCGCGAAGCCCCGCCAACGGTTGCCCCCCAACTGTCACCCCCCAACCGCCACCCCCACCATCAACCGCCGCTACCCTCCTCCCCACCTACCTGAGCCGCCCGTCCTCGGCGGTGACGGCTAGTTCCCGCGGGCTCCGGCGGGAGGGAAGGGAAGAGGAAGACGGCTGCCCAGGTGAGCTTGGGCCGGCACTAATCCGGCGGCCGGGGATGGAAAAAGAGGGAAGAGGCCTCCTCGGGGCTCCTTCCTCTCAGGAGCGGCCGGCGGCGGCGGCGCGAGGGAGGCCGACGGCAACTTGTCGGCTAAGTTGGCGCAAAGCCGGGCGCGGAGTGCCGGGCCGGGCCGGTGACTCAGAGCCGCGGCCGCGAGGCGGAGCCGCGACCTGCCGAGGTGAGGGAGGGAAGGCGGCCNGCCGCCCCGCTCCCCGCCGCCCCCTGCCGGCCGCCGCCTCCTGCCTCGCCACCTCCTGCTTCGCCGCCGCCTCCTGCCTGGCCGCCGCCGGGCCTTGAGGGAGCCGTCGTTCCCGTCCAGCAACGGAGAGCGAGGAAGTTGAGAGAGGGACAGATCTCCAGCCTTGGGATCCCTGTCACCGCTGTTGGATATGATGATCCAGGTTATCAGGTAATGAAGTTTCAACCACGGAGCAAAACACATTCCCAGAACAAAAAAAATATACAAGTAACAAAATCAAAGTGTGGTAGCTAGGCCCACATTTCTTTTGAAGCAATGCCTGAGCTTTAAAAGAGAAAAGTGTCAGGTTGTGAGGAGAGTCCCTTTGGTCTCTCTTCTATCTCCACCACCTTTTTATTTTAATAGTTTTTGCGGCCCATGAATGTTTTTCTGTCTCCACAGCAGTGCTTGTTGCCAGCCTGCCCTTTGCTGGGAACCGCCTTGCGGGTTACTGGTGTACCCAGAGCACATAACTGGTTAGGAGCACACCTGGGCTTTGTGCCATTGCTTACGCCTACACGGGGAACCGATCTGCCACCCAGGCCAGCAGCAGTACCCGCAGCTCTTGTAAGTTGGGCTCGTGACAAAATTTAGGCCAGAATTACACATAATCACCTCATGATATAAACTATATAGACTATACTGTACGGCAAGTACACACTGTCTTGATGATTTGCTACAATCTTGTGTTTTCCCATCATTTTTTTTAAAGGCTTTAGATAAATTAATTATGTTGTCAGGGTGCTGATTGTGATTTTGCTAATGACTCAACACAGAAAGAGGAGCTCGTCTATTAATGCAACAGCTCATTTAAATAGAAATATAATGCACTTCGCTAAACATAGTGTGTTTACTGTGAACTAAGGAACTGTTCTCTCCAAATGCCCAATGTAATTAAGAGGTGATTTGCTAAGATTATGAACTTATTAGATCCTCAACAACCAATTGAAGATTAGACGCGCCAGCATTAAGATTTCCCAATCCAGGACAAAACCATCAGATAGATAGAAATCCAATCTGAAATAAGAGAAGTGATGTTCTAGCATCAGGTTCCTCCACTGGGAAGGGCTGGAAGAACTGCTGGTTATTGTAGTGTGCTTGACATAGCTTGAATCCTAACCTAATGTTGAGGAGAGAGAGGAAAAAAAATGTGTCATCCTCCTCATGGTCTGAATCACAAATGAATGTTGCCCAGGCATCTGGGTTTTTTTGAATGAGATCCCATATTTCTTACATTTTTTCAAAAGGGAAGCAAATGCAATGCACTGCCACAGAGCCTGCATGTATAGGTGACATTCAGCATCTACCCAGGTTGCCAGAGTGGAAGCCAGTGTACAGCACCTTACTAGCTGCATCTCAGCACAGGAGTTTTATAAAATTATTTAGAGGACTTTAGCGAAGATTGTTTAGAGAACTTTAGCAAAAATTAAGGGGATATTTCTGGTGAAATGTTTCAGCCTCAAAAACAGGAACTGTCATCCAGCACACAGATAACAAGCAGACTGACTTTGTGTGAAACATCCCATCACAAGCAGATCATTAAGTAGCGAGCTTCTGAAAGAGCACCCATTGTGGAGGCTGATAAATATTTTAGTTCTATTTCTTCTGTAAGCATTTAAAAAACACTCCATAATTATTTTTCCCGTGATAATTAGGTTGACTCCAAGATAGTTGTCGCTTTACATCCCTGTCTTTTAATCATTAGATAAACTGTTCTATCATACAGAATTAGAGGAGATGGAAACATAAAGATGGCTTATCACAAGCTGCCACTAATCCTCCTAGTGGCCTTCTTTGTTTTGAAGATGTTCTTAACCACTAAGAAATACTTCTCCAAGACATACCAGTAAGAGGCATAGTATTTGAACACAAACAAACTGACTGACAGGATAGCTGCAAGTAAAGAAAGGTAACAAGAGTTTTCAGCAAATAGCATTTGCCAGTCCTCAGTGCTATATCCTCAGTGCAAGTGTGCATGTCTTACCTGAAGCTTATGGAATAATTAAAAACAGTTTTGTATTTATGGTGGTTAGAGACTATAACAATATACATGCCCTCATTTGGTCACCAAAGAGGGGCATAAAGAGGGGCAGAGTTTACTGAAGTAAACTGGCAGTTTCTGTGACCCAAGGGCATGCCTGCGGCATCAAAAAAAATTATACTCTTGCACATAAATATGTTCAAGTGTGTTCACATTTGCATAAGTAATACAGAAAGCTTTTACAAGAGCTTTTTTCCTTTTAAGTTTCTATAGCACAGTTTTCATGCTACATATTTTTGACAAGTACAAAAGGATTTGGTTATTGAGAAGTGTGTTTTGTGCAAAATATATAACTACATTCTCTGACTACAAGTTGCATGTGTATTATCAACAGATAGAAATAATTTAATTATAAAAAAGCTATCATCAAATAAACTTTCTTTTTTCTTAAATGCAATCTAAATATGTTCTCGATGTAATCTCAGTAAAACAAACCTATAATACATTTGCTTCTTAGTAAGAGATTTTATTTCCAGGGAAAGAGAAAGAGAATAAAGGCATTCTGTTTAAGAACAAAGAAGATGCAGGATTATCAGAATTGTAATATATGTCATGTAGCAGGCTTTCTTCAACATCTCCTATAAGCAATAAGAAAAATAAAAGAACTTTAAGCTTTCAGAAAGGGGCTTAAAGAATTTCCTCTATACATACTCTAAAACCTTCACACTAAGAAAGAAAAATACTATTTTGAATACTTATCAAGAACATTTGCTACTTATACCATTTGGAGGAAATATGTTTTATATTTAAATCATGTTTATCCCTGAATGCTCAAAGATGTACCCAAGTTCTCTTCAGATACAATTTTGCAGATATTTTGCTTCAGTGCACAATTTACAATGTAGTGCCATTCTGAAGTCATTACTATGAGAGAGATAAACGTTTTACTTGCATGCATAGAATCCAAACACTTTGCTATACTGGTTACTAAAAAAAATATTCATCCAAAGTGGGAACTAATATGTAAGCTTATGTATTGCTTAAACAGTATGCTTGTGGTTTGGATGAATACAAGAGACATAAAGATTGCTAAGGAAAAGTGATACTGCATTCTGAAATGTCTGTCCCTTGATGAGCAGAAACAGTTTAAAAGATGTCATAACCTAACTTAGTTGATATTTGCTGATTTACCTGTTTCAGAACAACTCTTTTAATCAAAGGAAGTTTGATAAAGAATTTCCATAATAGAGTTTAGCTAAGAAGACTCACCTTTTCCCATTTAAAATTAGTAATTTATGAGTCAAAACAAAATAGGTTCACTGCTCCTTTAGCAAAATTATTTCTCCTCCTTAAAGCTAGATTTGGCTATCTATGATACATTGTGAGGGCCTGACACTCATTTTGGGAATAAGTCAATTCAGTCTCCTTCAAAATTCAGTACATTCATAGTCTGCAATTGCAGTAAGATGGCACAGGTCAGCACTGCTATCAGAAGAAGCAATTTGCCTTCTTCCACGCCCTCTATCCCTTTCTACTATCTTCCCTGGAGCAGTCAAAGAAAATTTATTCACCTGTTTAATAAACCAGATCACTTCCTTGATCCATGTTAAATCCGGCCGCTTTTTATGGTTATCTTTAATATGGGTCAGTTCTCTGATCCAGTTCATCTGCTGCCACATAAATGCTTTCCCTGACATAAAAGAGGGAGCATCGTGAGGGCAAATTGTCTTAAAGAATATGTGAAAGTGAAAGTCTATTTCCATAGCTTCATATTTTTAACAGATAGACATTAAGAAGTAATTGTGCTATATCCCATTGTTTGTCGTTCTTCTCTTTGACAGTCTAAATAATTACAGTTACTATTTATAATTCTTCTGCCTTGTATCGTGATATCACCTAAGAATTAGCAAAGAATCTTGTAGCAAAACAGCCCTGCTTTTTGGTTGTTCTTGAGTGCCAGAGTTGCACATCTAGGTGGTGGACAGCTGAATAAAAATTAGAGCAACCAACAGAGAACTCCAGCAGAAATATTCCCTCTTGGGCTTAGATTTCCATCACTGCAGTGGGGACATACTCCCACTGAGCTATTTCTAGCCATACACAGAGCTGCAGCATTGCCTTTTTTCCTGGCATGCCCACTTACAATATCTCCGAAATTCACAACTTAATGCCCGGATTACATTGCCTAAGACAATTGGATTTAGGTTTATTAGAGAAAAGCAGAGATAAAAGTCATTGTAATAAAAGGTAAATGGAATCAGAAATAGCTAGATTTAGTTTTGGTGGATAGCCATTAGTTCAGTAGATTTTCTCAATTTCAATAGGTTTTTATGTTCTTAAAGAAAGTTCTCAGACAAAGAAACCGCTTGTAAGTATTTCTCTGTTATTAACTCTCCCTTCCCACTTCGTTGAGGTTGACTCAGTGACAGCTTTTCCACGTTATTGGCTTAAATTCCTCATACCAGTTAGCCTGAAAAAATGGCGAATTTACGCTGCTATACTGTAGGCATGCCCCAATAAGCAGGGCTAAATCTGAGGAAAGCTTTTTTAGCTTTGTTTTACCCTTTGCATTAAGCTAAGCATTCTTTCAATTAAATAAAATGAAATAAAAAGGCCAGCAGAAAGGTTAGAGAGTGTGAATCTAGAAAAGAGGTAGAGCACATGACTTAGGCAGATCAAAAGCTACAGGTAACTGGTGTGATTAGAAGTGGAGGAGAACACAAAATTATATACGTGCATAACAGAAATTGAGTTCTCTAAGAGAGAAGGTAATTCCAAGAAAGACAATGTTCGGAGGGGATTTCTGTGCTGATATGGTACATAACCATCAGCTTTAGAGTGTTATTTTTTTTTAACTCCCACCTAGAACACTGAAGCTTTTATGGTATTTGTGAATGGGTGGCACATACAATAAAATTGCAACAGGTTTAACTTAAAGATAAATGATTAAGATACATCTTGCCAGAGATAAACTAAGTATTCAAGATTAAATTAATAGTCTAATTTTTATAAAGATCATCTTCTCTACAGTCTAAATTTTCTTTTGAAGAAAACAGAGCTATGAAGAAGTACTACTCTGTGTTTCCTGTGATTCAGGCAATCTTCATTCACCAGTTGCAGGCTACTGGTTACCACTGAGAAAGCCTCCGATTCTTGACACACCTTCAGATACCCCATGGCACTTTGTAACTTCTAAAAACAAGAACTATCAGATCAGTACATCTAAATGTTGTTAAAGTTGGTCTGTAGAGCAAAGAACACTTAAGAGACAATAGTACCATTTCCAATGTTGAATAAATGTATGACTTCACTTGGTAGAAGCCACATTTCTCAATATGCTATATTTATGTTAATTTATAATTTATAAGTCAAACTAATTGTAAATGCGAGCCAAAACTAATAAGAAAAGGTCAGGATTCCCAAATTTCCTGTCCATTTTGCATCAAGCTCCGTATATGCATCATTTAGTGAGAAACTCAAGCAAATTTATCTTACCCTAGCCTCGTAAGGGGTTAGCTGAAATACTTCAAGATCTCTTACAAAATAAAAGTCTTATTACAGAACAGAACTTCACCTTTTCTTCTTTATTCTCCTGGAGAACTCCTGTTATATCTCTATTCTGAACACCCTCTGGGTTTATAAAATGAGCAACCTTTGTGCTGTTTGTGTGAACTTGCCTTTGTCTTCTCTGAGATACTCACTTTTTCTCTTTATGCTTTGAAAACACAGAACTGAACCCTGGATTTGTGCGCTAAGTCCTCCATCCTGTGTACTTGGCTAGGTAGGAGAACCAAACAGGGCAGGACCTTCTTTCTGTGGGCTGTTACTGTTGCAGGGTAGTTGCAGAGAAGGAAATTCTTCGATCTATCTCATGTTTCTTTTGGATTTATCAAACCATCCTTACCAGCAGAGATTTATGTCTGACTCTTAAGCAAATTGCTTACCTTACAAATGTAGCTAAAGGTGTTTAACCAAAATGTATCCCTAGAGGAAGAGTACCAGTAGACACTCTTTACAGTCCTAGTCTTCCTTTTACAATGACAAATTACTCTGAGGTCCAGTGGGAGCTTTGGCTAAAGAGTACTTAAGATGTTTCTTAATAAATATTAGATTATCACTGTTATGCTGCTTTTCTGGTTATACAGCATGTGATAATAGCTAACATAGTATTCAAACAAACAGAGCCAAAGCTACTCTTGTGTGATATATAGCTTGCACATATGTCACATCATAGTCAACAGTGAGAACATATCCCAGTTGTTATCCCTGCCCTTTGGAAAATTGCTTCTGACAAGCTGCATTTAATCATTTAATTATTTAAAAAACAAAAAATGTTGACAGTTCATCAGTAGGGAAAATTTTAGTAGACCACAAGAGAACCATTGAACATTGGCTCAGATGCAAGGCCAACTCCCAGCCGATTATAATGAGAGCTATGTAAATGCCTTAGAGACACACTCACTCATTAATGCCTGCTCAGAATTCGCCCTGTTTTGATAACATCACTCTACTTTTCACCAGTATTTTTCCCTTTCAAAATCTCACTTCTGTCTCCTTTCATAAAGCCTCCCACATTGTTCTCCTGATTGACCCCCTTGTGGGGAGACTGTCTGTCACTAAAGTGCTGACAATGGGAAGCAGATTACTGATCCTATGGGAAAATCCCACAGTCTGTATTGCAATAATCTCCTTCAAGACACGAAATTAGACATTCTGATGTTTTTTCCCCAACTTTGTGCCTATGGGCAAATGTTGGGAGAGGAAGGAAATGTCATACTGTAGGAGCCTACGGTACTAGTGTCCCACTGCATGCCTGAGAAGAGGGAGAGAGAAAACAGACAACAAAAGGTCACAATCATGTAACTCTGCATTGTCTCCCTTCCACACTTAAAATACAATGAAATATTAAATATCATTCTTACATGAGTATATGAATGCTGATTTCCTGTATCAATGGACCAATACTAAAGGGATGATGAGCCATTCAACTTCAAGGCACACAATCTATAGGGAATCACTCTCTATACAGAGAGTAATTATTCTTAGTGTTTTTTTCCTTTGTATATACTTTTAGTCCCTTGCCTAAATCTGAAATAAAGTGATTCTTTCCTTTGTCAGATGCTTTGTGAAGTCAAAAGGTGTTACTTCCTACAG
>VWPW01005312.1:177362-198298 GCA_013389825.1 Crypturellus undulatus | reverse complement strand
TTCAAGATCTCTTACAAAATAAAAGTCTTATTACAGAACAGAACTTCACCTTTTCTTCTTTATTCTCCTGGAGAACTCCTGTTATATCTCTATTCTGAACACCCTCTGGGTTTATAAAATGAGCAACCTTTGTGCTGTTTGTGTGAACTTGCCTTTGTCTTCTCTGAGATACTCACTTTTTCTCTTTATGCTTTGAAAACACAGAACTGAACCCTGGATTTGTGCGCTAAGTCCTCCATCCTGTGTACTTGGCTAGGTAGGAGAACCAAACAGGGCAGGACCTTCTTTCTGTGGGCTGTTACTGTTGCAGGGTAGTTGCAGAGAAGGAAATTCTTCGATCTATCTCATGTTTCTTTTGGATTTATCAAACCATCCTTACCAGCAGAGATTTATGTCTGACTCTTAAGCAAATTGCTTACCTTACAAATGTAGCTAAAGGTGTTTAACCAAAATGTATCCCTAGAGGAAGAGTACCAGTAGACACTCTTTACAGTCCTAGTCCTTTTACAATAACAAATTACTCTGAGGTCCAGTGGGAGCTTTGGCTAAAGAGTACTTAAGAGGCTTCTTAATAAATATTAGATTATCACTGTTATACTGCTTTTCTGGTTATACAGCATGTGATAATAGCTAACATAGTATTCAAACAAACAGAGCCAAAGCTACTCTTGTGTGATATATAGCTTGCACATATGTCACATCATAGTCAACAGTGAGAACATATCCCAGTTGTTATCCCTGCCCTTTGGAAAATTGCTTCTGACAAGCTGCATTTAATCATTTAATTATTTAAAAAACAAAAAATGTTGACAGTTCATCAGTAGGGAAAATTTTAGTAGACCACAAGAGAACCATTGAACATTGGCTCAGATGCAAGGCCAACTCCCAGCCGATTATAATGAGAGCTATGTAAATGCCTTAGAGACACACTCACTCATTAATGCCTGCTCAGAATTCGCCCTGTTTTGATAACATCACTCTACTTTTCACCAGTATTTTTCCCTTTCAAAATCTCACTTCTGTCTCCTTTCATAAAGCCTCCCACATTGTTCTCCTGATTGACCCCCTTGTGGGGAGACTGTCTGTCACTAAAGTGCTGACAATGGGAAGCATATTACTGATCCTATGGGAAAATCCCACAGTCTGTATTGCCATAATCTCCTTCAAGACACGAAATTAGACATTCTGATGTTTTTCCCCGACTTTGTGCCTATGGGCAAATGTTGGGAGAGGAAGGAAATGTCATACTGTAGGAGCCTACGGTACTAGTGTCCCACTGCATGCCTGAGAAGAGGGAGAGAGAAAACAGACAACAAAAGGTCACAATCATGTAACTCTGCATTGTCTCCCTTCCACACTTAAAATACAATGAAATATTAAATATCATTCTTACATGAGTATATGATTTCCTGTATCAATGGACCAATACTAAAGGGATGATGAGCCATTCAACTTGAGTATACACAATCTATAGGGAATCACTCTCTATACAGAGAGTAATTATTCTTAGTGTTTTTTTCCTTTGTATATACTTTTAGTCCCTTGCCTAAATCTGAAATAAAGTGATTCTTTCCTTTGTCAGATGCTTTGTGAAGTCAAAAGGTGTTACTTCCTACAGCGAAAACTAGAGAGAGACAGAGAAACCAGATTTGCAAAGGAGGAAACATTTGCTTTGCATTTCTTGCATATGGTGTACAAAAAAGTAAGTTTTTTTTTCCCCTGGAAACACAGTTGGTTTTAATGTCTTATATTACAGATTAAATTATCTTCTCAGATTACACCTAATAGTTAAGAATATGAACTCAGTCATAGATATAAAATAGTTAACTGAGATATGTTTTTACTTAATTGTTTTTAAAAGTATTTTTCATTTTTGCTAATAACAATTTTATTCATGCCAGTAGATACTCAGAGAAAAGCTAGTGCTGTCTTCCTATAAGATCAGTTTCTTCAGACTGCAATAAGAGACTGAGGACATTCAAGACAAAACTTCCTGTAAAACTTTCAGAAATTCACAAAATGTGAATGAAATTTCCATGTGAAATTCATGTAACTTCCAGAAATCCAGAAATCCAATCATTTCAGACTTGGCATTTCAGATGTTTTTGAGGCAAACAAATAGACTGGGAACTATCCCTCAATCTCCATTTTTTCTGCCCTTAAAAAAGACATAACCTCTGTCTTTCTAAGATCCCTCCCAGTTCTTCAAGGTATTCCATATAAAGCTTTATGGTAATCCACAGCAATTTACTGAATCAGAACACAAAACACATTTGGAGACTTGGTCTCAAATATCAACATTAGCAGATGCCTACGTGTTTTTAACTAAAATCTTATTGTGAGTTTTTCAAAAGCGTCTGGGAGGTGAGAACTAATGTCATAAGTCTTTGCTCATAAATCCCTACTATCTTGAACAGCCATACTCCTTTTGCTTACTTTACCAGACTTGTGTTTATCCAGTGTGGTAGCCCAGCTTCAACAGATTCACCAGTGTTTTTCCTGGTCTTTTTAAGGTTAGCAGCTTTGTCAGCTGATGTGTTTTGAAGAGTGCTCCTCTCAGTTCTTTCTTAGAACTATTTTCTGGGCTATGGATGCTAACTAGACAAAGACCTTCATTTGTAGCCCCAGTTTACACACTGCCTCTCCAGAGAGAACAGCATTCCTATCACCCTCTTTCGGATTGCATAATCCTTGAGCCATCTTTAAGCAGCACACTGCTCAGTGGCAACTGTTTGGATAGTGTTTATATGGGGCATAGTTTCCCGCATGCACTTTGTAAAAAAGACTTCATAATACAGTTTTGAATTTCATTCTAGCATCTAACAGTGGTTAGGCAATGCTACCATTGTTGGAAATCTGGCCATTACTGTCTTGCTGAAGGCAAAATAGAAAACAAGAAACAGTCAGAATTGTAACTCCAGGGAATTTGCCCTTCAGATTTTTTTTAGAGTATTTGGGTTGATTTATTTTGCTTTTCTGCTTTTTCCTTAGGTCTCTCTCCCAAAAATGTAGTTCTCTGGCATTTTGTTTGAATTAAGGGAAACTCGTGTATGGTTTCCATCTACCCATACTGAGCAAAAGAAGACAATGCATAATTAGTGTCCTAAATAGTTTGGATTATATAATGAAATGTTATTAATTTTGACCTTCGACTGCATGAGTCATACAATTTACATTTTTCTTTAATTAGAAAGATACAGTTTGAACACCCAAAATTATAGAATATAGACTGTAGAAAACTGTTGGCTTGAGATTCCCATGAACAGCTGTTTGTTCAAGTTTAAATTTGAATTAAACATGACTTAATTTTTTTTTTAATAATAATTTGGGAGGAACCTCATCCTTTAACTTGTAGTCATGGCAAATTGTAATCCTGATGGAATTTAGTGTTTTTCATTTGTTGGCCCTGGCAGCTGTGCATTAGTAAAATAAATAAATTAAATAAACCTCTGTTTATTTACAACATCTGTTCCAGTCACTAGAGGCTTATTGCTGGAGTTATCTGCATGGGCTGGGAGGAGAAGTTCTAGTAGAGGAGTACCACTTTCCAGAGCAGAAATTAATGCAATCACTAGGAATAAATATATAGACTTGCATGACCTGTGGGAAATAGCTCACCTGACAAATGATGATGTTAACGAGTGTTAAAATCCAAAGTCCTTTAACATCTGTTCTTCATTATTCATAAAAAGAAGAATCCTATTATATTTAAAGCTCTAACATAGTATCGATCTGTATCTTACTAGACAGAAAATCTGTGGTATAGTTAAGAACCGAAGCTTGTAGATTTTTCCTTTTAGTCAGTTATTCTTGGATCCAAGGTACCTTATTCTAAACATATGTATGTCTGTGAGTGCCTGTGAGTGGGACTGGGTAATACACATATGACCTGAAGGTTGTTGTGAAAGCACTTCCCAAGAAGGGAGGAAAGACACACTGTTGACTCACGTTCAACTTATTGTTCATCAGGACCACAGGGTCCCTTTCTGCAGAGCTGCTTTCTATACAGCTGGCCTCCAACCCTCAGGGAGTTATTCTATCCCAGATGAAGGACTATACATTCGCTCTTGTTAAACTTCAGAGGGTTCCTGCCAGCCCAATTCTTCAGGATGCTGAGATTCCTCTGAGCAGCAGCCATGCCCTTCAGCATATTGACCATGCCCACAGTTTTGGTATCGTCTGCAAGCTTACTGCATGTGCACTCTGTTCCAGTATCAATCAGTATCAATCTGTAAAGGTGCTGGTAATAATTGGCTGCTACCTGCATTTTCATAATGATCACAACTTTCTGGGCCCAAAAATACAGCCAATTGTAATGCAGCTATCTTGGAACATGATGCTTATTTTCCTTAATTTTAGTCAGTAGAGTCCTTGTTATTCTTATTATTCTCATGACAGAAGCACTAGAGGGCAGTCAATGAAGTGATCTGATGCAAGTTCCCACTTTCTTTCTTGTTCTTTGGAAACATGAGTTTGTTGCAAGCAGTAGGTACAGAAGAGATGGGAGCAGAACATGGACTATTTAGATAAACTGTTGTAGGTTTGGGAAGAATTCTGTTTACCATTTCTCTCTACTTAAGTATTGAATGTCAGCCAGGTAAGTCAGATGGCTATGTGTGGCAGAAAAGGATGTTTGGTAATTGGAAGGAACATGAATGTGTCAACAAAGGCTTCTTCCAGTTAAGGTGAGGGTGATTTTCCATTTTTAAATTATATCTCAGTCTAATATGTAATTTACCCATCAGAATTTTCAGACTTGTGCAGTCAAAGTCATTCACATGAAAGTATAGTGCAGCCTAAATTTGATTACTGGTTGGTTGGCATTTTCCTCTCTACGTCTTTCAATTTTGTCCTACACAGTACATTAGTAATATGTGGACATCACAGATGCAGTAGTCAGGAACTGCAAATGAAGATATTTATTCTATAATAACTAAATTTGTTAATTGTAGCTCTGAAGTAAAACTGTACATGGTTCATATAAAATAATTATGCTTTTCAGCACAACCAAGTGTATAATTTAGAAGCATCAGAATTAGCTTCTTAAAAAATTGCAGTGCCTAATACCTCTTTTCTATTGATTTTATGCAGGTAAAACTCTACTACCTTTAATGGAACAAATGCAAAGAAAGTTCAGCCTCAGTGAGATTTTACATGCTGTTTCAAGTGTGCTTGAAACCACTAAACCAAATTAATTCCAAGTTAACAAAAATAACACAGAACTATCTAATTGTTCTTATTTCACACACAAACCTCTAAAGCCAACTCAGTGGAATAGATAGTGATATACTGTTGTCTAGATTTGCAAAGAAACTTTCAGAGGCCTTTTGAGCTGTGTTTTTATCAATAAAAAATCTGTGAAACTGCTTAACTAAAAATTAGCTTGTATTAATGTAATCCTATGCACTATCTTCCATAGATGAATGAAGCACTAACTGCTTTATCAAAGGAAATAAAAAGCATTTGATTTTTAAGACGTAAATCAAATCCTTCATTTCTTAGGCTTTGATCAGTTTTGCTTACACTGGCACATAATCTTGACCCTCTTTGCTGTTTAATTCTCATTAATTTTCAAACATTAAATTCTTTCCTCTCTCTTGCCTCCCTATTTAGCTTTCATCAGGAACAGAGTTTTGTTTTGTTTCTTTTTTTTTTTCTTTTGCCTCAGGGAATAGTCATGCCTCGTTCATTTTACTCTCTGGTGTTTAGAAACTGTTGTGAAGTTAAACCATTAGAAAGTACCCATCTCTTGGAACATCAAGTTCATCTTTTTCATTACTATGCTGCCGCTCTATGGCCATATGCATAAACTACAGTTTTAGTTTCACTCAAAAAAATAGTTTTTGTTAATGTGTGCTAGAACATGTAGAAAAGGCTTTTTATCTTGCTGTTGCAAGATCATTATTAATGTGAACATAATTTTGCTTGACAGTAGAAATGATGAATAGAATTATTCTCTTCTAAGAAAATCCTATAAGAGCTCTGAAGACAAAAATGCTGGTGAACTCCATCACAGGTAGGATCTACACAGTATGCTGTGCCTGGATGAGAGGTCTATCCAATCCTGCATCTTCTTAAGATTCCCAGAATCCAAGGGAACATAAGACTTAATTGCTAGTCCTATATTCTGCTCCTATCTTTGGATAGTCTGATTAAACATTTTATGCTTGAAGATTTGAGTGGGCATTCTGTCTTACCAAGATCTAGAAAGAATGGGTGCTCACTCAGTGTACATTGGAGGGCAGCATTTGAGAGCAATGTGAAAAACTAATGTCCAAAGCAAAGGAACTTAATTCAGATGAAAAAAAAAAAAGAGAGAGAAATCTAATAAGACCACAGTTGTCCAAAATTCATTCTTGAAGCAGATCTCTCTGGGAAACAATTTAATAGCATAAAATCAAATGTTAATGTCATTGTGTCTTTGAAAACAGTCATCTCAAGCATTTTAGGCTAACAATATGACAAGGAGCAGAACTTCTCAGAATAATACTCTCCAGCATGTTCAGCCATAAGGCATCTTCTGAATAGAAGCCACCATTAAAAGAATTAATTATCTCTGCCAATCAGCCAACAGTGCTTATGCCCAATAAACCAAAGTATTAGATACTATGAGCCTCTGAGTGCCCCAATGATGTCCACATATTTAGGAACATTACTACTAAAATTTACTATGAGCAGGAAGCTGAGGAAAAAGGAGGATTTGATTTGGTAATATAAAGCAAGATCTTAGAAAGAAATAGGACAAGAAAGAGATAAGGATATGGGAACTAAACCTATATAAAAAAAAAAGGTAAAAATGACATCATTTTCCCAGGTATTTTTACAGCAGTCAATGCAAATGAGGAACATAAGAGGTGTGGCTTATAATCATGCACTGCGGTTGCAAGTATAGTAATACTGAAATATAGTAAAGCATTTTTAAAGAGCAGGAATGCTGACCAAATGGCTAGAGACTGGAGTGCAGGAGGGAGTGATGCTGCCTGAAGCAGGATGCAGGCAGCACAAAATCCTCCTCTGTAGCTTCTATTGCACCAGGAGCATCGAGGTCCCTGGAGCACCAGTTGGTGCTTTGTACAAACCTAGTGAGTGCTGCAGTGCTGACACCTAACACAGGCAGCTGAAGTGCTCTGTCTAGCAGCAAGGTTAAAGGGGGAGATTTAGAGCAGGAGATAGTGAGAAAAACATCATCAGATTTTCTGTTGGATGGCACCGTGTCAGGTGCATACACAAGAGAACTATGTATGCAGAGGCACACAGATAGCAAATGTCTAGGTTAGCTGCAGTTTGCAAGAATTTTTACTTCAGTTTTTGATTTAAGATGACAAACTGAACTGCAAAACAAATAAGTTTCTGTAGCAGGCTAGTGTACAGTTTTTGATCTGGTAAAATAAAATGGGTAATTTTGTTAACACCAAGATATTAAAAATATCTTTTGCATATTGCATGTTATATTTTAATTTCCTGATTTCTTTTGTATACCTTTGTTGACATTTACTATATTTTTCTCTGTTTTCTTCCACATTCTTCTTAAAGGGTGGGAAATCCCAGTGCACTCTATTTCAGATATGGCTGCAGCCAATTTTATGCTGCTGAATTCCAGACATGATCCATGGCCATACCAAAATGTCACCATTTCTTTGTTTTTGCAGTGGCATCATACCATAGGCCTGCATTCGGTTGAGTACTTTTCACCTGTAGGTCTGGCTCTGCTTCTGAGACAGTGGCTGTCCAGAACTGATGTGTTTGATTAAAACACAGTAACAAGCCCTCAAGATATCATTTTGGAAATTAAAAAAAAAAAAAAGTGTCTCCATTCTATTGAATTATGCTAATCCTGAGAAAGAGATCTTTCTTTCCTTGTGAGTCTAAATTGTCCACAAGAGGAAAAGGCTCACAAAAGCAATTCAACCTTGGTATCAAGATAGGGTAATATTAAATAAATATATCTATAAATAAATGAAATATATGTGCATATATATATATACACACACATATATAAGTAACTGACTGTTTTTAGCTTACCCTCCTTTCTTCTTACTCTCTTTACTAGAAATTAATCAGGCAAAGAGATTCTGGGCAGTTATTTTACTGTGGAGTCCAGGTAATGCAGCAATAATCGTAATCCTGCTGTGCCAAAACGGAAGGTTTGTCCCTTGCTACTAAAGACCCTGGACAGAGTAAACTAATGGATTGCGAACCCCAGAACTGTAGAGTTAGTTCTCTGGTTCTGCAGCTTCTGGTCAAACGTTACATAGCTTTTCTGTGTTTCAGTTCCCATATGTTATGTATTTCTTTCCTCTTGTCTTTTGTCTTTGTGTTATCTTGTGTTGTACCTTTGTTTTGTACTTTTTTCATCATGGTAGAACAATGGCCAACACAAAAGGGCCCAATCTGATCTGGATACACTTTGTGCCATTATATGCACACTAATAAATCATTTGATTCACCTTTATGAGCCTTCACTAGATGTAGTTCCTCACAAAACTTCCTCCTTGGTAGTGTTTGGGTTTAGTAGGGAGGAAAAGATTAGAAGGAGCAGGGCACCCACTACTACCCTTGCAGGCTATGCAGGTTATGGTCAGATCCCAATCAGAACAAGAAATCATAAGATAAAGTAGTAAATATCTCCTTCAACTATCCTCTGCTCTACCCTCTCTCATCCCAGATTGAGTTTTGCAATGAAATAGTCTCCTCTCCTGATCTTCCTGCCTTGCTGAATTAGCTGTACTGTTTGTTCTATTTCGTCTTTATGCTGTGCCTATTAAACTACCATTTCATTTCCTGTTGGCTTGACTGCAAAGGACTTATGCCTGAATATTCATAGAATCTAGTGGAGCTTTCAGGCAACTATGAATCTATAATACAACAGTATTTCTAATAGTTATTAATAATAGAATTTGTGAACACTATACATACAGTAATTGTAAATTTATTGAAATGTAAAAAGAAAGACTGTTCAACACATTGCAGTGCTCCAGGAACACACCTTGGTGTAGCTTTCAATTGCACACAATCGTAAGTTATACTGTCTGTCATAAAAATAACTGAATGTTATAAATGCTGTGAGCAGTATATTAAATGTAAGGCTTGAAACACTGGCCACTTTTACAGTATCAGCTCCAGGAAGCTGTCTTGATCTCCCTCTGGTCTTATGTTTAACAAAGTGCCATAAAATTATGTGGGTGTTCTTTTATTTCACTTTGAAACACTGATTTTGGAAACTTCACTGTAGAATACAGCTAAAGCTGTTCACCTCCTAGCAGATAAATATTCAGATCACAGTTGGCAGTAATTTTGCAGCATGAATTGCCATTTGTTAGAAGAGAGGCCAAGGACTGAAATGGAATGGCATTATTGTTCCATAAATACAATTTCATGAAGTCAGTCTGCATGTCTGGAAAATTCATGGCTCTTCCATTAGATTGCTTCAACACAGAATGTGTTTTGTGTGTAACAGGAGGACTCACATGCCCGATCCAAGATCAGCTGAAGCTGGCAGAAAGGCTCCATTGTTTTGATTGTAATTCTTTGAAATATGTGTCCTCTTCTCCTGATATGGATTAAAAGAGGTATACAGAAATACCTCTACCAAACTCCTGTTCTATCCTCACTGCCAAAATATAACACAGGGAAAGCATTCCCATTTTTGCTGTTTTTTTTCAAATGGGGAATTCCAATCTTGATGTAGAAAAGAGTCTGCCAAATTAAGTGAAAATGCAGTGGTCAAAAGACTACAAAAGAGTTTTTGTATTGCATTTTTAGAAGCAGGAGAACTGATTTCATAGCCCTAGGGGAGGATAGGCAAGAGTAGCTTTAAACCATATTTGTAGTCTTCTGATTTTGGGCTGCTCTGATATCTGGTCAGGCTCCCAGCATAACATCGTCTCTGCCAGATTGGGTGCTGAAGTTCTGGCTCTGACAGCTTCCATCTGCCATATTTTGCAAGAGGCCCTTGAAGAAACAGCGTTTTTCCTGTCTTCGCAAACCCTCTAGCAAGGACTGCACGAGTTGCAGAACACTCCAACTATTTTAACTGTCATGAGGTGGCTAGAGCATGCATTATGATATGTATTGTGCACAAGCATTACTTCACTTTTGTTGAGATGTCTTAAGTAATTTTTATGACATCCACTTACCTGGAAGCACTGTGCTGATCCAGCTGTCTGCTGTTCCAGCTCATCAGTGAATTTGTACCATCAGAAACCAGGAGAAAGGCACAAGATGTGACATCTGAAACCCTGTTGGCATCTGAACAAAACTTACTTGTGATCAGTCTGGCTGACCATATAAAATCATCATAAATGCATGAAAATATTTACTATACAAAGAATATATGCATAAACACAGTTTTTAAGAGAAGACAGGAAAATGAAGCACTCATCAAATGCCTATGACATATGCAAATGCAAATAAAATAGGTTGCAAAAAAACCCTAAGTACATTAAAAATAACAGCATGAACCTAAAATCTGTGTTTTTAGATGTAAGGCCAGAATATCTGTGATATAAACAATAACGAATATCTCTGTTTCTTCTTCTATTCTTTTTATTCACTGAATTAAGTTACTAATGATGTGGAGGTGATTGAGGCCTTTAAGAACCATAAGTAAACTAAAATATATAGCAATTTTGTCTGCATCCTTCTTTTTCTACTGCAACCCTAGCTCTCATGCTCTCCCACTTCTCCCTCCTTGATGCTGTTCTGTGGAACTGCTTGTCCTTGTTGGTGACCATGTCATAGCCCCTTACCAGTGAAAGGTCCCAAGAGAAAGAAGTCCCTTCAGATGGTTTCTAGCTCTACCATTTCTTCTAATTTGTCACTAGTCCTGGAAAAAAAAAAAGTGATACTTCTGGGAGTCTAAGAATCTTGGGCTTGAAAAAAACACTTTTAAGCAGCACATGTATATTAGCCAGGCAGACTGAAGACTGTTGCTATGAGAACTGAAAGGCTTTTTAGTGAGTGTTTTCAATACAAAAAGTTTCAAGTGACAGACTCTGGAAACAAGACATTGGACAAATTGAAGGCTAAGTCCATTGGAGACAGTTTGTAAAAAATATTACTTGGTTCAGTAGAATCTGTTCAGTTCTCTTTCTCAGGAACACTATGAAATTCTGGCTCTCCAGTTTCTTCTTGACACTGTATTCTGATAACACTTCTCACAGAAGAAGATTAGCTATTGGAAAGTTCAGCTGCACATGCTGTTAAAAGTGGTCCCCACTAGGATGAACAGTAATAAAATTGCCCATCCTTTGAACATGCTTCAGATCACACTGAACAAATTGTATTTCAATAGTCCTGGGCTGGATGGGGGGATAAACAGATAAACAAATGAAGTACAGGATTGTATGTGCACATGATTTGTCATTCCTCTCCTGACACCACTCACTCTACATGCTTGTTCTTTATTTACAGGCAAGCAGCACGCTGGCATTTCAGCTGCCAGTCCATCAGCTGAACAGTTCAGAGTAGAGTCACAGCAAGAAAAGCAACATGTGTAACCATGCATAACCAGAGAATTGTTTCACTGGATTCCCAAGAATTTAATTTTAAATTGAAAGGTATGCTATAGGTGTTTTGCAAAGAGGGCGTCAAATTTTGCAATTAAAAAAAAAAGGGTATGTAATGAATAGGCAGGAAAATGGTATACTAAATATGTCTTTACATTTAAGGAGGAGACAGTAGATGGTCTTCTGTTATGCAACATCATGTTTTACCTTTTCTAGTTCTGGACTTCCATTATATTACTGGGGTCAGGAATCAATCTGAGCTTATTGCTGCAGGAAACAGGAATGATCGTGCATGTATAAACACACATGCAAACGTGTGACAAAAGTAAAGCTGTGCTGTTGTAATTAGAAGGAAGAAAAAAGTGTGTAAGTTGAATTATGCCGTCATGTCAGGAACATGCAAGGATACTGTGGTCATGGGCACGTTAGAAATGTCTTAACAATAGCAGCATGGTGGTGATGGGTTTACGGTTGGACTCGATGATCTTGAAGGTCTTTTCCAATCACAATGATTCCATGATTCTGCGATTTTCCATTGCTCATGCTCACTGCTATTCTAATTTTCATCAAACATGAATAAATTGTGACTGGAAGTTTTGCACCAGTAACTTATTCATACAGAATGCATAGGTGACTAATGCCACAAGAAGACTAAAGCTGTTGAACTCTTTAGGAATAAGTGAGGTAGAGATTAAATATTGCTAATACAGGATACCCTATTTGAAATTACCAGGGACCATTGCACTCAGGCAAAAAAAATACCTCCTGGGGAGAAAAGGAAGTGCTTTTTAAGTGTTTTGGTTCACAAAATTATTTTTTAAGTTGTCATGGGAAAAGCAGGCCTGTAAAATTTGAGAAGTCTTGAACAATTACCAAAAAAAAATCAAAATGGAAATATTCAAGCAATGACATTTTTGCTAGCTGTTAACACAACAGGTGTAATGCTGGCCCATGTGAACCTGTCTAGTCTAAACAGTTATGTTTTTATTCAACAACATATCTCTCTTCAAGAAATGAAAATAAAAGTCCTGCTAGATTCAGAAATTTCTAGTTCAGCCAAAATTATGTCAATATTAGTGGGCTTTAGTTGCTAACAATGTGTAAGCTGGAGAATTAATAACTAGACTTAAGTTGCCACCATTCACTAATGAGGATGGAACGTGACCTGCACGCCTAACCAGCCATGAATAAAAAAGAAAAAGCTCAAGGCTCATTTACTACAGCTGTTAAACTAATGCATTTTCTTTAGTGCTAATCCAGACAACGAAGAGCTGTGGTGCTGCAGCAGTATATCAACATTCAGACAGTGTAAGCATCAGAGTAAAATGAGAGACAATTTACTCCAGATATCTCCTCAGTATTTGTTTTCTTTTTGCTGTAACTTTTCTAATGCCTTGCCCTGGAACTGGCTGATAAATTTGTATTAATCACCTCAGAAAGTTATAGCTGTTAAAATTGTATTAGGTGGGACTAAGGCTTTATCAGCATATTTTGCATTCTCCTCTCAGAAACTTTTGCACTCACTCTTAAATCATTGTTTTGGCAATAATAATTGTGTGTGGTGCAACTATCAATAGCAGGAAGTTCCATATGTTGTGGCACAGATGAAATTGAAAGGAGAAGAACCATTCAAACCTACCACCTTTATATCACCTCTACAATCTGGGAAAAGGGAGGTTTGCTGTAGATTCCACAGTGAATTTTAGATCAAACATTGTCTTTTAATGATGTCTTCAATTAAATCAGAACACCTGCTCACTTTCTACAACTCCAGAGAATCTAAAATTGTAGCCCAGCTATGAATTTGGAGCATGACCACCTCTGTAGATTTGTAGAATGCAGAGGCTGTGATACAACCTTGCAGGCTTGTTGGCTGCAGTGTAAACTCACAATATTGTCGCTAAATCCTCTGCTTATTCACAGATGAAGATTTCTTGAATTTCACAGTGTATATCACCCTGACTATCTGGCTTGGACACCAAGGCTGTAAGTGAAGGCCTAAGTGAAGCTTTTAGTGTGAATATAACTGACTTATATTCGGTGTATATTCTGTCTTCTTATATTGCAGATAGAATATAAACTAAGCTATCAAAAAATGAGTGTTTTTTTCCAGTGCCTTTCCTCCTCTCCTCTCATGGGCAGATGAATTTTTCTAATATTCCTCAAGGAAGACCCATAGAATGGTTTACCTTACTGTAAGACATGCTATCTGAAGTTGTAGTAACATATCCTGGGGCAGATGCAGTCATTGGTGAATCACAGCTGAGTTGGATGGCCCTGCAGTCTCAGGCATCTTGCTGATTGTCCAGTTGACCCCAGAAGATGCAACCGCCTAGAGGAAGAAGATCCTATGTGCGAAGCCACTTGCAGACTCTGTGCTGTTTTGTGGAATTAAGTTGTCTCTAAGAGAGCTGCTTCAGGACCAAGAGGTTGTTCCGGGCCGCAGCACAGCTCTGAATGCACAGGCTTTGTGAAGGCATTTCAAGAACTGAGTCCAAGACTCTCTTCCTTATTTTCCAGACCATTGAACTCTTACTGGCCTGGTACTGAATGCTGTAGAGCTCCTTTAAACTGCTTCTGGCTTTTAGACAGTATTGGGAAAAGGGGTGTTCACATTACACGTAAATGTTTTAATTTATGTGAAACAGATCCTTAACTGGTGATGTTATTTTGTGATAAAGAGATAGCAGATTTTGTCCATAAATACAATTTAATAAGCCAATGGGAACATCAAGAACAACACAGGCACCACAGCTAAATGTATCTGGAATGCCTTTTGCCCTGCCAGTTGATGGATGCCACTTTATTTTCTTGGAACCACCAGAAATTCCTGTAAATTTCAGTGAGGCCCTTCATCTGAGGAGGGGAGGAGGAGACCATATTTCCTACCAAGGTGTAAAAACCTCAGAAGTTCTACTCAGATTTATCTCTGCTCTTGATGCTTTCCACACTCCCAAAACTTTATGGTCTGCACCCCCCTGAAGAATCTGACATTTCCTTTGAGCTGATGAAGATGGAAAAAGCAGGCCAAGAGCTGTGGTGGGGTAGTAGAAGACACCACGATGTCATGGGATGTGACAGAAAAGAAAATGGAAGACTTAAAAAGTTGAAAATCACATCTTTGGGAAAATACAAGTTCCTTCAGTTTCACCAACTGTTGTGTTCAGCTCTGGCTCAATAACTGCTTAGAGCAAAGCTTTCCTGCAAGATGTGAGTTTTCTCACAAGAAACTGTCCATGGAACACGGGATTTGCTAACAGTATCTTGCAAAAATCCTGCCAACCTACTTCAGTCCAGACCTCATTGGCAGCTCCAGGCATTTTGGCAGACGCTTGGCTTACACTTGTGTAACTAAAACAAAGGAGATTTGGTTATTGTTGTGCCATCACATTATACAGTTTAATGTTGTTGTTGTTGTTGTTATTTTATTTTTATTTTCAATTAAACAATCCTGTGATTATGCTTGGTGAATATGGAAAAGAATTCTGAATGCAGAATTCTGGATTCAGATTGTGTGTAGGTGTATACAAACTAATAAGGATGCAAAATAAATCAGAGAGGGTCTCTGGTTTGTTGGGCTCTATTGCTAGCAAAACTCAACACTAAAGGGTTTAGAGATCTGTCGTTGATAATAAAAGTAGCAGCAAATAAGATGTTGCTTGATAGTAGCAAGAAGTTCCCCCAACTTCAGATACTTCAGGGAAAAAGTGGTGCAATTCTATTTTTCATTTCTCTAAATATTATAGATATAACCTTGATTATTCACGAACTGTAAATTAGAAACTACAATTATTTAAATATGAGTAACAGCAGTGTAGAACTAAAGCCTAACAAAATACTGGCATGGAGGCAAGAGATATGCTTAAGTTTTTTTAAAGTTTTTGCAAGCCTATTTAAAGCCAATGTGAAGGCTCTGATGATGAAGACCTTTGCAACCGTCTATTCTCCTACTGACATTTGGTAATTAGAGGAAAGGAAGTGATATAAAACTGAAAAAGACAGACTTATACTATCATGTCGGAATTTATTTCCCTTAATTGTTACTGATCTGTGCAAGTCCTTCAGTCTTGTTGGATTAATGAAAAATAAATGTCTGAGAAACATTGGTCTGTCTTGCATCATGTTTAGCTGGTTGGCTTAAAGTGAGTGAGTGTCATCCAGCGTTTTGTCAAGGGTCCTAGCCAAGTATTCAATCAAAGCTATCAAACTGTTTTTCTAATCATCAGCTTTTATTAAAAAAAATGTTTTAAGAAGCTGAGTGTTGCTGAATGTGTGACTGCAAGATAATGTCTGTAACAGATAAATTAATTATCATATAACTATTTAATTGCAGAATTCTCCTATTTTAACATTTCCTGCTGAATACTTCCAGTAAGTGTGAACTCTGTGTTCAGCGTGAGAAAAATACAAGAGAGTACCTGACTGATCACAGGTGGTATAGCAGAACAAAACACATGACAGCAAGTTCTGAAGTAAACTGTGAAGTTTCCCCACATGCATGTTACACAGGTACCCAGTGAAAAGCAGCTTGTTTGCATTTCAGCAGAGCAGAAGAAAGCAAAGTCATTAGCAAATCAAATGTAACCACTTTAAGAACTGTGGGAAACATAAGTTTACTACAAAACATGCATTTTTAGCTCCCCGTTTCACTTTTTGAGAATTCTTTTGGATTCTATTTGCTATCTTTTCTAAGTTTTTCCTTGTCAGCCCTTTGCACTGAAGTGCACACTGCAGCAGAAAAGCTGAGGCTCTCATCCCAGGGCTAAAATTGTCTGCTCTGAGGTATTACGCTCACATGTATTCAGTGAGATAACACTTCCTCCGTCGTGGTGTTTCCAGCCCACTTTGCACAATAACTGTGCTTAAACAGTAAACATTAACACTTTAGGACTCACACAACCTATCAACATTGGTTGGTCTTGTCAGCTTCTCTTTCTAAGAACCATTCACCTCTGAACTAGCTCTTTTTCCCTCCATATTTCATTTTTTTTTGATCTGTCTTCCTTTAATCGTGAAGGCAGTAGAAACAGATATATTTATTGCCCAGAGAGTGATAATAACAGAGAAAAACGTTAATAACAGAGTGTAATGTATTAATGTAAACATTAATACAGGTATTTGGAAATGTTTATTATATAGTAAGACAGAACAGGAAAGGGCCCATTTGTCGATGAAAGTCAGAAAGCAACAAAATAACCAAAATTGTTATTAGAACTAGCCTAAAAACTGACAAATATAAAAAATCCTTCTTTGAAAAGCTTTTGCCCACATGGCAGCCAATATTTTTTGACAAATTGCTCTGTTCTTTTGAAATTACTGTATTTGTTCCTTAGATGTAGAGATCCTTCTCCTTTTCTAAAGACAGTTTCAAAACGTCTAATTTTTACTAAAGATAGTTTCCCTCTGTTTCAAGAGGTAAGGTCCTTGTGCAAGGAAATTAATACTCATCTGACTTAATCATCTTCACTTTTCTACAAAACCATCTACCTCTAAACTCGCAGCGTGCTGATGGGATGAGAGCCACAGGCAGTTACAACGATGCAAGGGAAGCCACATTTGGTTGGAGACATTTCCAGAAGCCTGCAGGTTTCTGATATGTCATTTCCCAGCTGCTCCAAAGCCCACTGGACCTGCTGGACGCAAATGAAGATCACACTGTCAGATCTTGGCCCTCAGCAGTGTCCCTTTACTGGCCATACTTCCTATGTCAGTCAGTCTATTGAACAAGATCCTTGTTATTATTACTCAGAATAAAAATAATGTTGTGTCCAAAGGCTACATTTTCCCTTTTGAAAACACACTTCTTCGTCACTCACATTTTTATAAAATCCTTTGTCTGCATTCTTCTGTGGTCTGGGACTCCTGTACCGTGGCCAAGCACTGCTACATTCATTCCAGGCTTCAGCTGCTCCGCAGAACCTGAATAGACATTGAGGTTGCACGGGCGACTTCAATTAAGCAGTTCTTCAGAGCTGGTATTTTTTATTGAGAAACAGCATCTTTGTACAGTGCCAAAAACAAAGTGTCAATGCCAGGGATGCATATCAGAACAAAATATCTTAAAAATAATAACTGCTAAGGCAGTAAATTCATGAAAATATTCATGAAAAAGTACAAAGACCTACTTAACCAGTTGCTTCCTTCTTTTAACTCTACCGGTGAGAAATTTTAAGTATTAAGCGAGATATATATGACAGAGTAGAAGAACCTAAGTGAGAAACTACCAGATTGTAACAACTAAATTATAGACTTTCTGAGACAACAACAGTGTGTTTCCTTGGGGAAGTGTAGCTATGTAAATATATACAGTCTGTTTATTTTTATGCAGACATACACAGGGATACTCCCTGCAGTACTACAGTGTAAGATTCTTTTTGCCTTCAATCTACTTGTAACACAAACATATTGTACACCATACATGCATGGCAGCATACATCATACTTTTTGAACTTTATTCAGTGCTTCTGTGCATATATTATCTTATTATTTTAGTTTCTTTTTGATAATTTATTTGCTGAAAATTAAAGGAAGAGCGTTGGTTCTTTATTTCTTGACGTCCTAGAGAGAATTTCCTGCATAGCTTTAATTTCTGATGCACTTAAAACTGGTGAATTCCCATTCCCCTCCTCCTCTGTGTTTCCTTCTTCCCCTGGATATCACAATCCAGCTGAACCCTTTTATGTTCTGAATGGAGCCAAATTATTACAAATTACTCTGTCTGGCCTAGGCTGTTATTAGTTCAGCCAGCAACTGTGGCTGTTTTGATTATTTGGTCAGCTGGTTTTGTTACTTGTCAAAAGACCCCACAGCAGAGCACTCTCTCCTGGAAAGTGCCTAGCCAGGCGAGGGACCATGTTGGAGCGTGTGCTGAGGCTGGTATGGTGGATCTGCTATTGCTGCTCAGGGGCATTTGTCTCCTGCAGACTATCCTACACTCCTGCAGACTATCCATTACATATCACCCTCAATACATGCATTCTGCAGGCTTTTGAAGCCAAAAAGGTCTCTAAGCTTGAGTACAGGTGGGGCAGGTACACCAGCAGCATGGGTGTACATCTGGACAACGTATCCTGAAGAACTCTAGCAACCTCCTTTAAGAAGCAATATGCTGTATGGTTATGCAATAAATGTAAGGGCAAAGTCGTTTATATCTAATCTTTCTGAAAAACAATTCAGATGATATTTCATGTGCTGCTATCTTCCATTTACATTTTGTTTGAATACTGGGAATTTTTACTTCTCTCCAGTAATATTCATTACAGTACTTTGGTTATTGCCAACTGAATCTCATGTCCACATGCAGCAAATGGTATCATAGCTTGATCTCTTCCTTCCTGGCAAAATCTGCCCTCTGTCAATTCCAGGCATCTCTTGAGCGGCTCCTCTAGTCTGAAACCTCAGTTCCTGTCCCAAGAGCATTTCCTGCAGCCCGACCTTGGTGAACCGCCAAGCTCTTGGCTCAGATTCATCGCATTATATAATTTAGGTATTGTGCTTTCATTTTTTAAGCAGGACTTCCCTCAGGTCTTCTTAATTGTTCTTCGGCCATGTTCAAAATAAGGAAGATTTGTTTTTAATATATTCATCATGACCCATTTTCCTACTCTGTCCATATTTATCTTGTACATAATTTCATGCCCCCACTTGTTGCCAGGTTTTTGGCTGGAGCTTTGGCTCTAGAACCTCTACTCTGACTGTGCTGCACAGCTTGCAGAACTGAATTTCGGTGCAGCCTCAGTGAATTAATCTTACTCTCCAAACTCAAAGCAACTCCTCATGATGATCGACCTACTATCTGAATTAGCTGGGATTTTAGGAAATGGTTTCCTTAATCACAGCTAGAACTACTATGTTCTGGATGTTTCTCTCAAGTCTAAGATCTTTCCAAACTTATTTTTCCTGCTTGATGTGTGTGAAAGCCTCTGTGTTCATTTTGTCAGTAACAACAAAAGTAAGTTTAATTCAGCTTTCTGGACCCTTCAAATTTGGATTTATAGTCTTACATTCCTGCTTTTTTTTTTGACCACCTCAGTAATTTACATGATAGCAAGCTTCCCTTCTCTCCCCCAGGAGTAGTAAAACATGTAGTATAAAAAGGAGATATTCATGAAGCAATGAAAAATGGATGGCCTTCCTCACTCATTATGCTTTCTGGAGTTTAGGACCTGAATACAGGTGCTTGCAAACAGTGTTCGCTATGTACTGGAGATTCTCTTTTGTCTCTGGCACATGCACATACCAGCAGTTTCTCTGGTGTTTTCTGATGTCCCTCATGCTCTCCTTGGTAGGACTGATTTTCTGTGCTTTTTGTTGCAGGTGAGGCCTTGCCACACAGCTCTATGGAGAATTTGTTTCAGTGCTGTACTGCTAAGGAATTACGGATCCAGTCTAGATCCACTACACTGCTTTTGTGTTGAACTTCGTGAGGTGAGACCCTTCGACTGACCTGCAATCCACCCACATAGACATCATCTAGAAACATAAGACTTTTGCACATAAGTATCTGTGGCAGACTGACTTATTATCTGTAATATATTCTTACTAGGTGTGCAGTTTCAAGTCAGCCCTTATGTCCTTCTAAAGTATAACCAAGGTCCCATTTAAGCAGATGATTCTCAGGGAGG
Organism: Crypturellus undulatus; assembly: GCA_013389825.1. Taxonomy (NCBI): domain Eukaryota; kingdom Metazoa; phylum Chordata; class Aves; order Tinamiformes; family Tinamidae; genus Crypturellus; species Crypturellus undulatus. The sequence continues at coordinate 178,167 of VWPW01005312.1, read as the reverse complement.
AAAATCCTCTGTCCAAAAATAAAGATAGCAAATTCAAGTGTTGAAACACTAAAAAAAATAAGTGTAGACACATAGACACAAAAAATGCGTATGATAAATTTTTCAGTTTCATGATCACATACTTTCTTGTTCCTCCTGTATATCTGATTTATTCAGTGAGGAGAGTAAACGGTGCTTAGTTAGTCAACACACATATTGCTCAACATTAAGATTACTCAGTATTTTGTTGCATATTTCAGGTCTCATTTGTGGTCACATACTTTACTCACAGCACCTGCTCTGAAGCTTAAAATAACTTCCTCATACCCTCTTTTTATGGTGCCTAACACAGAGTCAATTGTAAAAACACATCTGATTTAATTTTACAATATCCGCATCATGCGAAGAGATGGCATTACTTCAGCTGTAGATACCACGAACTGAGGCCCAGAAAATTATGGTGAAAAAATCCCAGAGCTGATGATGCCCGCTCTGACACACACCAGATCTTCCACCTGGCAGCCGCCTGGGACACGCACCCCTTGCCACGCTCACGCGCATCCCGAGCATCCTGAGCATCCTGAACATCTCTTTCCCTAGCACTGCCTAGCCCCTGCGAGCCCAGTCGGGCCTTTGCAAGGGCTTTCTGCCCCGCTCACAACCGCTGCGATTTTAGGGGGACCATTTGCACTTCTTTTCGGGCAGGTGCAGCTGTAACACGCTGCTCCCGAGTAGCACGGACCCGTGTCTCGGCGCCCGCGCAGCTCCCCGCGCCGGGCCGGGCAGAGCGGGGCCGGGCAGCGCGGGGCGCCCGCCTCGGCGGAGC